>WBNH01010950.1:185357-270879 GCA_013401255.1 Urocolius indicus | reverse complement strand
ATATAAGAAAAACCTCTTTTACTGTGAGAGTGAGGGAGCAGTGGAACAGGCTGCCCAGGGGGGGCGGGTTGTGGAGTCTTGTTCCTTTGAAGTTTTCAAGATATGTTCCTATGTGACCTGATCTAGATTGACCTGCTTCTGCAGGGGGCTGGGCTAGATGATCTCTAAAGGTCCTTTCCAACCCCTACCATTCTATGATTCTATGAAGAAGTAGTGGAAGCACTTGAAAGACACCAGTCAAGATGAGGAGAGGTATCCTTGACTCTCCCTGAAAGCAGGTGAACAGCCCAAGTGATCCCATTCAGCCTTACACCTCATGCTTAGACACAGAAACAAGGCACAGGTCAGAGCTTTCCATCAAAGAGACTAAATGCACACAACTGTATTTTGTCTTGAGATGCTCGCCAGGAAGGATGGAGCCTGCAGAACAAGGGATGGATCTCCCAAATCCATTTAGCTAATTAACTCAATTGTCTGGAAGCAGCAGAGCATATCAGCTCAGTTACTGCTGCATGCTCTTTTACTTGTTTAACATGCTTATGGCTCAGTTGTACCTTTATTTGCTCCACTTTTGCTGCCAACAGCCCTTTTCACTGGTTTACAGGCACTGTTACAGAGTAATTAGGTAAACATCCCTGTGCAGTCATTAGAGAAATGAGTTGAACAAGCTCTAAAATAGGCAAGGCTGAGGCCCTAGTGATGCCTGGCAGGGACCAGGCTGGTCGTGAAGGTGATGGCCTAGAGAAGGCAAATGGTTTGCAGAGGCAAAGCAGTGATAAACCATGAGCATGTGCCACAGAGAGTCCCACTACACAGGCACAGCGGGCAGCCACAGGTGCTGAATATGCACCAGGGTGGGTGAGCTGCTCTGCAGCACAAGGCTGGCACGGGCCGGCTGCCCTGGTCACCAAGCAGGGCCTGCTCATGGCTGCTTGGGAAAATAAGACCAGAATCTTCAGTATGATAGGAAGAGGGAAGGACAGCCTTCATTGGGGGAACATAAGGGTGAGGTCCTCGAGTTTTGTGGCCTCTAGAGGAATCTGAGGAGCAATGATCAGGGAAATGGTGCACAAAAGGTCCTATCTGCTCACAGAAGGGCAAACTGGAGCACACAGACTCTCAAAGCAGCTTCACCACTCTGTTCTTTTGGATTCACAACAAGTCTCTTATTACTGTTTTTTTTTTTTTGTTAAGAAGCATAAAATTCAACTGAAGTTAACAGGGATTTTCCAAAAGAAATCCAGATTTAAGCTGGTGAGCAGGACTCATTGATTCACAGAGGAAGAGGCCTCATGGTCAGAAGTACTGCCGGTGTATGTGTGCAGAGGTCTTGCACAGTGACAACAGGACCCAGACTCGAAGCTTTCCCAGTGAAGCAAATCCCTTTTCAAAACTACAGCTTGTGAAATTAGAGTGCAGAGCGAAACATATCCACTATTCTTGTCAGTATCTTAACCTTAAAGAAAATTATCTATAAAGATAAACGAATCTCCATTAAGAAATAAAATAAAATGGAGATCAATGCAAACATAGACAAAAGTCTGCTCTTACGCTTGACTGCTGGTAAAGACTAGATGATGTACTATGTACACCGAAATTTTCTTCTCACATGACAACATAGACTACAGCTCTTGCCCTGGGAAAATCAAATTCATGGATAAATGGGCTTTAACACATGCTGTCAATTACTTACTTGTTCTTTCTCCTTTCCTGTCCACTCTAACAACTTTCTGAAAAACGTCCTCAGCTTAGAATAAATAAATAAGTTCATACATTAAGCACTTTTAGTGATAATTTACATGAATTTCCTGACACCAAAATTACCGTAATTAACATTAGTTTTTACTTACAAATGCAGATAACTAAGCAGACTGTATAGTTTACAGAATCAGCTTTGAGTGTTTTAATTGTCTCTGCAGGGGAAAAAAAAAAACAAACAAAAAAAACAATCCCAAAACCAAACCAACACAATGTAAAAGAAATATTACAATATTGATACAGAAATGTTTGGAACACAACATCCGGATTACCTTCTATTCCTTTTCAAATGTACTGAAGCATATTAACTTTTGATTGCCTAATTCCCTTTAATTACTTCTGACGGATGCACCTTAATTCTAGAAATGTTAGCAAAGCAACACTCCTAAGAATTTGTTTCCTACTTTGATTCCTCAGTCACTCTAGAGCCTTAATGGATTACGTTTGCATGAGTAACAATGCCTCATTAAAAACAATAATTCTGAAGGTGAGTTACCTATAAAATGATGCAGCCAAGTGAGCCACTGTCAATTTCCAGACAATATCTCCTTTTCTTCATTTTGTAAGATTGCCCTGCTGGGCATCCACTTCAGCCTCATCACTGAATGCTGGCACCAGCTAAATGCTATCAATGTAGCAAATATTCCTCTTTCTGCTATGTATCATGTCATCTTTAGATTGCTGCAGGTTGAGCAATTACTACAGACTTTATGGAGGCATAAACACTGAAGAAACTATGCTAACTAGAGACTGAGAATACAGAAAAGAAACACGAGCTTCCAAGGACAGAGAAGTTGCCTGCAACCTTCCAAATTACATAAAAGCATCCTGTCTATCTTAAACAGTTCAATGTAAATCTCCGAAAGCACAGATGTTAAATGAGAAGGCATTACAAAGCTTCCCATTACAGTGGTAGCAGGGCCCAGGTCTGTTCCTAGCATTTCTGTTATGAAATCTAATATACACATTCCTCAGCTAAAAGATCACACTCAAAACAGGTAAGAGAAAGAATTTTTGAAAAGGAAATACTACCATCAGTCCTTTATCATGAATGGAAACCCAAGGCACTGAGACAAGATGCAGTCAGTTTGCTATAGCACTGAAAGCCTACAGTAAGACACACGAGATCTTAACTTCAGAGTACTCAATCCAGCTGCCATTCAGCTACAACTCATATAATGGATATTTTCCTATGAATTAGTGATATATGTGACAGGGTGTCGACACAGGGAGAAATGTGTGAATCCCCCGACTTTTCTGAAATAATATCATTGATGTGTTTAAATGAGAGCCTCAGATCCTTTCTAACAAGAAATAAAGTGGGAATGATTCTCATCTGACATGTGGAGTGAGTAGAATAGAAATAAGAGCATGCTAGTCAAAATACCCAGGTGATGAGATATAGTAGGAAGGAGAAAAACAAAGACGCCACAGGGGATCAAGAGTTATGGAAGTTGATGTTGTACTTTGATCTCTGCAAATCAAGGAGAAATAAGCAATCTGCAAAAAAATCAGCAGGCATAACATTCTAACCATCACCATAATCTTCCTTATTTTGTGATTTTACTGGTTTATTTTACAAATATATTAGCATGACAGCTTGAAATAGCACATTTGTATAACTGGCTATGATTCAAAAAGAATGCAGCCTTTTTCAGTATTGTACAACTACTTCAAGTGAAAATCTTTTGACATACAGTTAAGTACTGGCTTAAATGCCCTGAAACTGAGGTGATGGTGTGTGAAAGATCTGGGCAGTTCTAGAAGAAAGGGAAGCTTGAACATAAGAGATGTTATACTTTGTGGGAAGAGACGGGAAAATGCAATATGAAAGACTATGTAAGTGCATATTTATAAGCACACATGGAATCCTTATTCTGTGATAATCTAATCATACATAGTCCGATTTCAGCCCAAATACACAGAATCTTACACAGAATCACACCGAATCTCAAGAGTTGGAAGGGACCTCGAAAGATCATCCAGTCCAAACCCCTGCCAGAGCAGGTCCTCCTAGAGTAGGTCACAGAGGAACTCGTTCAGGTGGGATTTGAAAGTCCCCAGAGAAGAATAATCAACAACCCATCTGGGCAGCTTTGTGTCAGGGCTCTGTCACCCTCACAGGGAAGAAATTCTTACTTGTATTTAATTGGAACCACTTGTGTTTCAGCTTATACTTATTGCCCCTTGTCCTACCACCGGAAATCATTGAGATCAGCCTGGCTCCATCTTCCTGACACCTGCCCTTTACATATTTGTAAATATTAATGACATTACTCCCCAGCCTGTTCTCCAAGCCAAAGAGCCCCAGCTCCCTCCGCCTTTCATCAGAAGGAAGACGCTCTACTTCCTTCATCATCTTGGTGGCCCTGTGCTGAACTCTCTCCATCAGCTCCCTGTCCTTCTTGAACTGAGGGGCATATATACCAGTAGCTATCAAACATTTTGATTCAAAACTGCATTACTCCCCAGGTGCAATTCCATGAGGATTTACACCCACCAGATGGTGAACAAAACTTGTGGTTTTACACCATGCTCTGTATCAATCTCCAAATGAACAGATGCCTCAAAGGACAGGAAAAATGGACTTGCATAACCTCTGAGACTGAAATTATTCTTTTTAGTGCTGAAGAACAGATTACCATGTCTTGTAATTGATTACTTTTCATAGTTATACAATTATAAACTAAAGAAGCTTGATAAAGGTAGAAGCATTTTTTTTTCCTGTGCTGAAAAAAAAACGGTTTTTCAGGAGTGAAGAATACAAAGGCATTTTCATATCCTGTAAGGCAAAATTAATCTATCATGGCAGAAGAGTCCTTTTTTAATGTGATGACACATTGATTTTTTGGAGACAATTACAATGCAGCTTTATTTTGTGTAGCAACTTCCATACAAATGATGTCTTTCTTTGTGTCCTCTTTGCTTAAACAGTGCAGTAATTCAATAATACAGTTTCAAAGTTCATATAAAATAAAATCTGATAAGGAGACAAATTAAGGATGTGTAGCTATTTACATCTAAATCCCGATTGTCCAATAGACACTTAAAAGTGCTGTAAATTTTACTCTGTTTAAAGGAGTCAAGATATGTAGCATACCGAACTAAAAGCTGTCAGACACCAGGAAAACTGTAATTCAGGATCTTGGTGGTAAGCTATTTACTCAGACACACAATGCCCAGGCTGACAAACACTCATTTGTAGGTACTAAAAGATGGTTTAATACACAAAAACAATTAAGAAAACTAAAATCTGTCTCAGTTAAAAACCTTGTAGCCTAGAACACATATTTGTCTCATGAAAACCTAATTAAAAGCCAAGGAAGATATTATATTTCACAGTGCTAATGAAAGACCTGCCTTCTGCTTCTATCTAAAATTTGAAGTGCTGCTGGAAGCAGATGGGAGGAAGGAGAATTTCAAGGAATAATTTTTGAAAGATAACACACAGAGTATTTCAGAGGATTTAACTCCTTTATGTGAAATACTTAGAAATTCACCAAAGGTAACCCTATCAAGTACGAGTTTGCTGGTGAGAGGGTAGTTTCTGTGTAACATTTTCCTAACTTGTAATATCAAACTCTGGGAAACCAACCCAGTTTCATGAAATGCCAGACTTTTGAAAAATGAGAACAGCATACCGCATTCTAGCATAGAAAAAAAATGGTTTCATTAGAAAAACAAAACCAAACAAAAAGTCTCACAAGCTCATCTACCTTGAACCACAATGTCGGGAAAACGGTTGGGAAGCAGAAACATGAACTGAACAAAAGAACAAACTATTGGTGTAGTAGTGTGTATTGGCACAGTAGACTTTAAAACTTGTCACTGCTTTATCAATCATGCTTACATTTAGGCACATAAGAAATTCCAGTTATTCTAATCAGACTAGTCATATTTCATGTGCTCTGTAGGATTAGTATCCAGATGCTTAAATTTCATAGGAATCGTAAAAAGGAGTGGTTAAAGCAAACAGCACAATCAGTGGCAAAAGCAGTCCAATGGACTTTTCAAAGTATTAATGAGAAATCAAACGCATTACTGTGAGGGTGATGGAGCAGTGGCACAGGCTGCCCAGAGGGATTGTGGAGTCTCCTTCCTTGGAGGTCTTTAAGACCCGCCTGGACATGTTCCTATGTGACCTGATCTAGGTGGACCTGCTTCTGCAGGGGGATTGGACTAGATAATCTCTAAAGGTCCCTTCCAACTCCTACTGTTCTATGATTCCATGTCTAAATGAGCACTCTTGCAGCTGGTCATGTTTCCAATGGACATATTCTACTGGATTATTTTTATGCTCTCTCTTTTTGTCAGCATTGTTCTACAACCTCTTCAAATGTGATTTGATCTTGAAAACTATCAAGGATGAAATAAAAGTGTAGAAAAGAAGGCAAGACTGCTTTAAATTACATACAGTATTTAGGTAATATATTATTATTATTGCTTTCAGATGGTCATTACTGAAACATTAGACACACAAAGCAACTGTGCAATCAGTAACTATCCACAACAATATCCATCCCATCCACCATCAGCTTAACACATAAGATTGAAGGAAAAAAACCTACTACTTGCTCTACAACAGTAGCATAATTTGAACTCACGGGATTGGGCAATAAATTGTCTTTAGTTCATCGACCTGCCCTTTGATAGGGAATGTACTAATAATTTTTAAACCATCATTACTAGAGGAGAATCTAATCTAACTGTAAATACTTCACTTAGACTAAATTCTATCCCAAGGTTATTTCCTTATCTACCTGTTCATATACTTGGGCAGTATAGCCTTTTCCCAGCTACTGAAATTAACTCTCTTGAAGTGAGTATGGACGGGTGCTGATCATGAGGCAGAGGCAACAGCTTAGACTCAGCTCCCTGGGCAGTTTGAAAAGTGCCTTCCTCACCCTCCTGGGGGGCGGCAAGCATCTGCTCCTGAGATTAGTGCTGACAGGCCAGTTCATCACAGGAGATTACCGAGAGCCTTTTTCTTTAAGTTAGAGTCTCCAGTCATGTTGGTATTAAGCATTTAAACTAACTTTTTTTGGTTGGTTGGTTGGTTGTTTTTTTTTTTTTTTTTTTTGTTAGGGATACAGAACAAGCCTGGAGCAACAATAGGCAGTCACAGTGCCCTGATAGCCACAACAAGCAATGCAGATCCTTTTCTGTGTCAGGTCCTTTTGTACTTTCAAAGTACAAATACAAGCTCACATTTTCAGAATAGTAGTATAAAATACACACATTTTATAGAGGATGTACATAGTTCCTGCTTTCAAAATCTCATTCCTTTTCTAGGCAGTAAAAAGTTTGCCATATTGGAGATTGAGAATTAGATAAAACAAATGAGTAATTTTGTTGATTCCTTCCGAATGATACTATGATTTCTCCTGTGTCTCTCAGATTTTTATAAGTGTCTCAAAAGAAAGATAGAAAGGCTGTAAAATAAAATGAGAAGCAGCAGTTTTTTCAAGGTTCTTCAAATTGCCAGGGGAGCTGTTTCTCAGCAGGATGACTCCGAGATTTTGTTTTTCTTTGAAACTCCTTTGAGAAACACAGCCTTGCTGGGGCTTTGTTACAGACATGCCCACTGGTGCATGAACAACAGTAGGGGCAGTGGCTTGTAACCACATGACACAAGCATGTGAAGAAGTATTTTCTTGATACTTGAAGTATTTTTTGAGTAAGTTGACCTTTGAAAACTGATACTGCTCAGTGAGTTGTACACCCTCCCCCGGAAAACCCCAGGGAAAAACTGCCATTTGCTCTGACATGAATGAGAACTTCCTACACCCACATTTACTCCGTGACCAGAGGCAGATGACTTCCTCGTTTCTTCACATCCCACCACTATGGCAACCTGTGCTTTCCTGGGATAGCCCACATATCAGATATGGGTGGCAGAGCTGCTGAGCTGCCACATCCACGGCATAGGTACATGGAGCAGGAAAGCAGTCACCGGGTTGAAAGTGCTCCTCTGGTGCTGTGATCTGACACAGGGACAAGGGAACCTCAGGTCTAGCATTTACAACAGCAGTGCAAAACATAAAGAAGTAAAACTACTTTTAGCAAGACTACTTGGGTTGAAATTAGTTTAATTTTTTGTTAAACTGTTTAAATCAGCAAACCAAAAGAGTATTTTTATTATTTTTGAACTTTTTCTCCATTTGTCATTTTTGGTTTTGGCTTTTTTCCCCCCTGCCCCTGTAGCTAGGTTTACTCTTACTAAAATAACCACCTAAACATCCAGATATGGAATTAAATAGAATCATTGCTGGTACAGCAACATACATTTGTTCAGCAATGATGTAAGTTTAATACATATTCAGAAATTGATTTCTTATATCCTAGAGAATTATAAATACCACGTATCTGATTTTCAAGATGTTAATTTTTAGTTACCTTCAAGTCTCAGCCTTTCAATTGCTGTACAGTCATTATTCATAAACAATATTGGAAGACCCAATCAAATTTCTATTTGCTTTGTAGTCATCTATGCAATGAAGTTTTCCTTTTGCTTCACACAGGCAATAGTTTTCCTTTGGTACATCTGTTAAGTATTCCTTCCTCTGCCACATGAACAAAGTAACTGTAAAAATGTGTATCCATCTCTTTACTCCTCTGACTCTGTTGTGCAGAGTGGCCTTTATGCTCTCCTGTTACACATGTTGCTGCTGTGCTTTGCCACCCAAGCTGTCTTGGAAGTCATCCCACTTGCCACCTCTCCAGTCACTATTCACTAAATATTCAACTGCCGTTTCTCTTCTGTCTCAACAGGAGCTGGATAGCCTGATCTACAGAAGTTGGGAGACTTTTCCTTCTCTCAGCTACAAGAGGAGCGTGGAAGCATAGCTCTTGACAGGAGGAAGGGATCATGTGAGATTTCACCACACTGACATGCCTTCAGTAACACAGTGGTCAGATTGCAAAGGTGTAAAAGAATCCCACATAGACAAGTGACACTGTAAGGTTATGAATGGCACACCTGCCACCTTCAGCTCTGCACACAGGGAGACCTATCCAGATGTGCATGCTGGACAAACTGCATTACTCTTGATACAGGTAATTTAAGCAGCAATCAAATAGCATAACCTCTACCAGATCAAATCTCGGCATCACTGCGTGGGAAGTACTCTTTGCGCCTCTTTCAATCAACTGATTCTAACATGAGCAAAAGGACTTAGTAAGTTTCCTCTTCTGCCAATATAAATAAAACTGAAAAAATGCCTTTCTCCTATTGTTTAGGATATATTAGGATTTCTGTTAATAGATTCAATGAAAAAAAAAGTCTACAAGCTTGTTTTTTTTAAGCAACAGTTGTAGAAAATATCTTATTGAATCTGTATTTGACCAAATTGAAAGTGTGTTTAAAAGTCCAAAGAGATGTAAAACCTGATTCTCTTTTACTTCCTTCCTTAAATTCATAGTAAAGAACATAATTTAATCCCTACTGTGTAGCTGCAGAGAATACTACAACTACTTTGTTCTTGAACAGAGTGAGAAGATATTCACTGCAGTATTGGGGGTTGGGGTGGGGGGGCAGGAACAGAAATAATTAAAGCTTTAGAGAAGAACAGTGAAAGATCTTGATAAAAAGATAAATAATAAATTAGTCACAACTAAGATTATCGCATGAAAATCTCTTTCACATTTCAATATTATAAGAGTTACTAACTACTATGAGTTGCTCTTGATGCACTGAATACAACACATTGCGAAAAACTGAAATACAAAATCCAAATAGCACTCCAGTAACACTGGACTAATGAAACATAAGAGTGTCAATTACAACACTCTCATGAAGGCAAATCTCAACTGACCCAAACCCTATTCACATCAATTTTATTACAAATGAGATTAAGATTTTAATAAAGCAAAGCAATGAGCACCTTCCTTATGAGGAAAGGCTACAGGAACTGGGGTTGTTTAGTGTAGAGGAGACTGAGGGGGCATCTTATTAACATCTACAAATATCTAAATGATGGATTTCAGGAGCTTGGGCATCCTTTTTTTCTATGGTATCTAGCAAAGGACAAGGGGTAATGGGATGAAGCCGGAACACAAAAAGTTCCATTTAAACATAAGAAAAAACTATTTCACTGTGAGGGTGAGGGAGCCCTGGCACAGGCTGCCCAGGGAGGGTGTGGAGGCTTCTTCCCCTGAGGTTTTCAAGAGCCACCTGGACACGTTCCTATGTGACCTGATCTAGATCGACTTGCTTCTGCAGAAAGGTTGAACTAGATGATCTCTAATGGTCCCTTCCAACCCTACCATTCTTTGATTATATGATAGCAGACTTCAAATCACTTGCCCCCTTAGATGCAATCACTCCCCCCTTCCATTACCTCTCCTCTCAACCATTGCAAGCTGGTAAAAATCAGACTAATTGTTAGTTGGTAGAAATCACATTACATGTTAAATGTATTGTACTTGCAACTAGATGTTGCATTTCCTTGCAGAAGTCATGTTGTTCTGTAAGAACATCCCTCAGTTAAAGACATCATGGGCTTTAGCTACTTTATCAGCATCAGAGCCTTTTTTGAGGCAGGAGGGAAAGCAGACGGTATTATATAGCTCATGAGCTACCTAAGTCATTGGTTTCCAGCTTGTCCATCCCAGACACCAGTGGATTATGATTTAGGGTGAGGAAAGAAGTATCTAAGGGAAACAAACATTACCACAAGTAGGCTGAAATTTGCTGACTGACATTAAAGAGAACAATTAACTTAAAAATATTTTGAGTGATTTCAGCAGGCTAAAGAGGCTTCAAAACTTGAGTCTACACCAGCTATCAAAATTAAGGTTTTCTAGGGCTGGTTTGATGTTTTCCTATCTCTACAAGGACAATCGGCTGAGGGGTGAAAGGAAGAGCATGGGACAATGTCTGTAAATCCACAAGAAAAGGTTTTTACAGCAACTGTTTTCGGTTTCTGATTTTACCCAAGACCTACAAAAATAAGAGTCAACTGGAATGATGAAAGATTTTTCTTACAAGCAATAATACATTAAATCCTTAAGATCCAAAGTAAGAAATTTAATTACAGTGTAACTCACTGAGGAATGAGGGGGAACTGAGCTTGGCCTGCTACAAATAAGCAAAAATCAAGTTACCTTTGATACAGTGATCTTGTTTCCAACAAGATGCTGGAAAAACAACATGCTCTTGAAAAAAGTTACAAATAGGAGAAATTACAAAGCAGAAACACGTTAACAGGAAATTGAGCTAATAACTGTATTTCAGTGGTTTATGGCAGACTAAGTCACAGAATTAGGAACTTACTCTAAAAACCAAGTACAAGTAACCCTGATAGCCAGACATAAGAGTAAACTCAAATATAGGATAAAAGTACTTCACTATGAGTCACAAAAAATATCCTTTTAAGTGGTATTATGGAACTGTATCATACTAATGATAAATGTATATTAATGTTTACATTTTGAAACAACTAGATTTTTTTCCCTTCCCTTCCTTAAGATGATCCTTACATTAGGGCCGCCTAGTGCCTCAGCTACATGTTAAACTTGCAAAGACTCTTTCTTGTCTTAGCAAATAGTACCTGTGTTATATTTTATATTAAGCTATATTTTTATGTCAAGCTACTAAATCAAGGCTCTTCAGAGGGACATGGACAGGCTGGAGTGATGGACCAAGGCAAATTGCAAGAGGTTCAACAAGGCAAAATGATGAGTCCTGCACTTAGGCCACAACAATCCAATGCAACGATACAGGCTTGGGGATGTGTGAGGAGAAATCTGCCTGGAGGAAAAGGACCTGGAGTGTTAACTGAGAGCCAGCTGAATCTGAGCCAGCAGTGTGCCCAGGTGACCAAGAAGGCCAATGACATCCTGGCTTGTGCCAGAAACAGTGTGCCCAGCAGGACCAAGGAGATGACTGTGTCCTTGGACTCAGGCCTGGTGAGGCTGCACCTTGAATAGTGTTTTCAGTTTTGGGCCTCTCACTAAAAGGACACTGAAGTGCTGGAGCGTGTCCAGAGATGAGCAACGAAGCTGGTGAAGGGTCTAGAGAACGGGTCTGACAAGGAGCAGATGAGGGAGCTGGGGATGTTTAGCCTAGAGAAGAAGAGTCTGAGAGGAGATAAAATCACTCTCTACAACTACCAGAAGGGGAGCTGTAGTGAGGTGAGTGTCGATCTCTTCTCTCCAGTAATGAATGATAGAACACAAGGAAATGGGCTCAAGTTGAACCACAGGAGGTTTGGATTGGACATTAGGAAGAACTTTTTCACTGAGAGGGTTACTAAGCGTTGGAATGGGCTGCTCAGGAAGGTGCTGGAGATATTTGAAATATGTGTAGGTAAAATGCTGAGGGATATGGTTTAGTTTAGTGACAGGTTTGGCAGTGTGAGCTCAGCAGTTGGACTTGATGATCTTAAAGGTCTTTTCCAACTATAACAATTCTATAAGTCTACGAAACTGTACATGAAATGTGATCAGGTTTTCAATATACTCAAAGTATTTAATATTTTATTATTAAATACTAATACATATATACTTTTCACACTGTATGATATATCCAATATCCACTATCATGATACATTCATTGTTTATTAAGATAGAGTGTATAACAGCAATGGTTTCATTAAGAAATCTTTCAAATGAGTGTAGTAAAATAAAAACTATCCATTTTGGGCAAATTTTTAACTGATGAAAGCCAAAGAACTGTCTTACTCATTAGATTTCATCACATAAATGACCAAACACTATGCAGTAAAATTTTTTAAGCACTCACAGTATTTTTTACAGGACTGATGTTAGAGGCTGGTTTAGAGGTGAAAATGGAAGACAACAGCTACTTTCCAATTTTTTAACTGCTGCAATTGGTAAGATATGTGAACGGATATCAAAATTGAAGACATAAATGTGACTGCAAAAACAAGTGCTGCAACAGCTCTTGAGGAATGTTGAGACACCCACAGCCCTGCCAGGAGGAAGGAGATGGCTGCAGGAGAAAGAGAATCTCTGTCGAAGAGACAGGACCTGAAAGAGGGTTGCTTCTGAGAGCTGCCAATCTCCTTTGGAGTTGTATTTGATTATCTGGCAGCACACCTACTTTCTTACACAACTGATAGCAGAACAATATAAGCAGTCTAAAAATGATGGAAGTGTCTATCTACTGAAATGTATCATTCACCAGAGTCATCCAGAAATATAAAAAATGTATGAACATACTTACAATGTTCCTAGTCTGGAAACAAGTTTTATCAGTATTTTACTGGGTTAGAACATTCTTGCAATTGTGTCAGAGAAGGATCAGATACATTACAGTTGGACTCTGATATTAAAGGTCTTTTCCAACCTAAATGATATTATGATCACTTTGAATACATGCAAGCCCATGAAAGTTACTCTACAAAGAAAAGTGATTTCATTGAGAGTCTATGTAACAAAATACAAAAGATGTTAGGGTCAAAATCATCCTATTAGAAGTAGATGACAAACCTACAAAGCACCTCAAAACCATAAACCTCCAGCACTAGAGCAGACCGTTTTAAGTAAGAAGCCTTTAACCAGTTCTTTCCAGAGATGTACTTGTCAGGTCCCCTTCCAGATACCACATGGAAAAATTCAACACAATGAAACTTACTAAACAGGAATTAAATACAGCATTTCTACATGGCGGGGGGGCAGGGGGCGGGGTGGGGATCTACATATAATGAAAAGAAGTTTCCCTCAGCTTCATTTCTTAACTGAGCTCTCCTCACCATGCTTTTCTGACAAATAAAATCATGTTTCAGGATCAAGCAGAGCAGAAACACTCTGAGGAAAAGAAGCCTGGGACTTGTAAAAGGAAATCAAATTTTCAAGTTATCCAAGTCCTTGAACTATTTTGTAATGGGCCAGCTAAGACAGAAACAGTTAGTAGGTAAAGTTAGATGGTGGGAGTGGGGAGGGAGGGCAGCAGCCACCAGCAGAGCCTCTGTGCTAACACAGGCTAGTGTCAGGAATACCTTTTGTTATGGTCAGTGAAGAAAACAGTGAAATATCTAACCATCCATTTTCTCATAAAATATCATGGTGATAAACAACCAAGATCCAGCAACATTTTTAAGGCAGGCTTTGATCTGTGAAAATGATGACTGTGAAAATGAATCCCTATTAATTATAGCAGGTGTTTAAAGACAGGTGTGTGGGAACTTGAGCCTGGCATGCAACAGAGGGGAAAAGCTATGCCCAGTTACCACATACATACACAGATTGAATAGAAAACCGTGCATCGAAGCACAACAATGAATAATTTTGAGAACTGTACTCAAGTCACGTGGTATCTCACTTGAGTGGGGCTTAAGAGGGCAGCTATTTGGTTCCCATATATCAACACCACAGTGGACGGAGAAGAAACAGCTTTGACTACGTGTGTTCTGTGCCCCCTCTGCTGGTATCACAGCAGGAAGCAACTATGTCTCGGGAAAGAAATTTAATAAAGTGGAAGCAAAATCTGGGGAAGAAAATCCATCTTAACTGCAAGCAGCATGAAGAAGAGACACCAAAATTACTTTAAAAACTTGAAAGAATTTTAAAAATTTGCAAAACCTTTTTATTTTGAAATGACAAAAAAAATGTTATTACCAGATTTTGTCCCTCTCTCAAAGACACTCGTTACAGGTTGCAAATTACTGGCCCTATGTTTTTATCATCACTTCTTAATAGTTGCTTAAGTTCACTTGCATTTTTCAAAAATACTCTAAAACGAGTATTAGGTCAGATTTCAGTATTCCGTTAATTTTCAAAAGAACAAGTCAAATAGACTAATCTTAAAGGTCTCCACAAAGAAGTTGAAGTCTGNAACTATAACAATTCTATAAGTCTACGAAACTGTACATGAAATGTGATCAGGTTTTCAATATACTCAAAGTATTTAATATTTTATTATTAAATACTAATACATATATACTTTTCACACTGTATGATATATCCAATATCCACTATCATGATACATTCATTGTTTATTAAGATAGAGTGTATAACAGCAATGGTTTCATTAAGAAATCTTTCAAATGAGTGTAGTAAAATAAAAACTATCCATTTTGGGCAAATTTTTAACTGATGAAAGCCAAAGAACTGTCTTACTCATTAGATTTCATCACATAAATGACCAAACACTATGCAGTAAAATTTTTTAAGCACTCACAGTATTTTTTACAGGACTGATGTTAGAGGCTGGTTTAGAGGTGAAAATGGAAGACAACAGCTACTTTCCAATTTTTTAACTGCTGCAATTGGTAAGATATGTGAACGGATATCAAAATTGAAGACATAAATGTGACTGCAAAAACAAGTGCTGCAACAGCTCTTGAGGAATGTTGAGACACCCACAGCCCTGCCAGGAGGAAGGAGATGGCTGCAGGAGAAAGAGAATCTCTGTCGAAGAGACAGGACCTGAAAGAGGGTTGCTTCTGAGAGCTGCCAATCTCCTTTGGAGTTGTATTTGATTATCTGGCAGCACACCTACTTTCTTACACAACTGATAGCAGAACAATATAAGCAGTCTAAAAATGATGGAAGTGTCTATCTACTGAAATGTATCATTCACCAGAGTCATCCAGAAATATAAAAAATGTATGAACATACTTACAATGTTCCTAGTCTGGAAACAAGTTTTATCAGTATTTTACTGGGTTAGAACATTCTTGCAATTGTGTCAGAGAAGGATCAGATACATTACAGTTGGACTCTGATATTAAAGGTCTTTTCCAACCTAAATGATATTATGATCACTTTGAATACATGCAAGCCCATGAAAGTTACTCTACAAAGAAAAGTGATTTCATTGAGAGTCTATGTAACAAAATACAAAAGATGTTAGGGTCAAAATCATCCTATTAGAAGTAGATGACAAACCTACAAAGCACCTCAAAACCATAAACCTCCAGCACTAGAGCAGACCGTTTTAAGTAAGAAGCCTTTAACCAGTTCTTTCCAGAGATGTACTTGTCAGGTCCCCTTCCAGATACCACATGGAAAAATTCAACACAATGAAACTTACTAAACAGGAATTAAATACAGCATTTCTACATGGCGGGGGGGCGGGGGGCGGGGTGGGGATCTACATATAATGAAAAGAAGTTTCCCTCAGCTTCATTTCTTAACTGAGCTCTCCTCACCATGCTTTTCTGACAAATAAAATCATGTTTCAGGATCAAGCAGAGCAGAAACACTCTGAGGAAAAGAAGCCTGGGACTTGTAAAAGGAAATCAAATTTTCAAGTTATCCAAGTCCTTGAACTATTTTGTAATGGGCCAGCTAAGACAGAAACAGTTAGTAGGTAAAGTTAGATGGTGGGAGTGGGGAGGGAGGGCAGCAGCCACCAGCAGAGCCTCTGTGCTAACACAGGCTAGTGTCAGGAATACCTTTTGTTATGGTCAGTGAAGAAAACAGTGAAATATCTAACCATCCATTTTCTCATAAAATATCATGGTGATAAACAACCAAGATCCAGCAACATTTTTAAGGCAGGCTTTGATCTGTGAAAATGATGACTGTGAAAATGAATCCCTATTAATTATAGCAGGTGTTTAAAGACAGGTGTGTGGGAACTTGAGCCTGGCATGCAACAGAGGGGAAAAGCTATGCCCAGTTACCACATACATACACAGATTGAATAGAAAACCGTGCATCGAAGCACAACAATGAATAATTTTGAGAACTGTACTCAAGTCACGTGGTATCTCACTTGAGTGGGGCTTAAGAGGGCAGCTATTTGGTTCCCATATATCAACACCACAGTGGACGGAAAAGAAACAGCTTTGACTACGTGTGTTCTGTGCCCCCTCTGCTGGTATCACAGCAGGAAGCAACTATGTCTCGGGAAAGAAATTTAATAAAGTGGAAGCAAAATCTGGGGAAGAAAATCCATCTTAACTGCAAGCAGCATGAAGAAGAGACACCAAAATTACTTTAAAAACTTGAAAGAATTTTAAAAATTTGCAAAACCTTTTTATTTTGAAATGACAAAAAAAATGTTATTACCAGATTTTGTCCCTCTCTCAAAGACACTCGTTACAGGCTGCAAATTACTGGCCCTATGTTTTTATCATCACTTCTTAATAGTTGCTTAAGTTCACTTGCATTTTTCAAAAATACTCTAAAACGAGTATTAGGTCAGATTTCAGTATTCCGTTAATTTTCAAAAGAACAAGTCAAATAGACTAATCTTAAAGGTCTCCACAAAGAAGTTGAAGTCTGTAATTACGTTTTTTTTTTTTTTTGAAGGCAGATATTTTCCTACCAGCTATTTAATCTGTTTGTCATTATAGCATCTATCAAACTAAGACTGATACTACTCTCCCAGGATTCGGCACATCTTGTTTTCAGAATCACTTTGGATTTCTCTTTAACATAGCTTTTACAAACATGATGGCTTGCAATGATAGTTTCTCCTAGGTTTATAAGACTCCTTTTGCCTGTCCACAGGGATACACCTGAATCTCCATGGTCTGTAAAGCTGACATAACTCAAACCCTTGCATGTCTGAAATTACCAAAGTCTAAAGCAAAGCAAAATGCCAAAGCATTGCAGTGTTAACTCTCAAGAGTAGTCAGATAGCTAGGCACCAATTTTACTGAATGAGAACACAGATACACCCTGGCAACTTCACTCCCAACTCTTAATTTCACAGTTCTTGAAAACCACAGTAATCTCCTTTTGGTCACTGCTGGCACTTCTAAAAATGTAATTAATCAGTACAAAAACTCTCAGGAAAGGAATATGAAATCAAGTCCATTGCATCACTAACAAAATCAGCACCTTTGTGAGAAGAGCTTCTATACTGTTTATTTTTCACAAAACTAGAATCTCTTGAAAGAAAAATCCCACGATACTACTGCCTATAGATTTGATTACAAAGGCACTCATCAGTTCATAGCACAGAATAAAATACTACATTTTTAACAGCAAGTATGCTGACTGAGCTTCAAAGATCTCTCCTGTTCCTACACACTACTTGCTCCTCGGTGCTGCTAGATAGAATACACTTCTCTGTTCTATTCTGATGTTGCCTGGCTGCACATTTTCGCATCTTCCCTTCATGATGCTGTGATATGTTCAGATGGAAATATATAAAGAAAATATTATTCTTGAGAAGAAAGTTAATAAACTATTTCTTTTTTCAAGGAGCAAAATTGTACATGGAAACAATGTACAGGTATACAGGATACAAAGAATAAAGGATAAAAAGCAAAAGAATAAAAACAAAAACTAATTCAAAATTTTTATACTCCAATCTGTACAGCCAGAACATAGATGCTCATTTATAGGAACACTTGTGATCCACAAAAGATTTAACCACTGAAAACAAGCATTTCTTCTGAGAGCAGGGGACATGCAACTCTTCTTGTCACTATTATATTCAATCAGCTCTATTTTATGCAGAGAAGAATTAGTAAGAAAGAGCAACAGAGTTTTGTTTTTGAAGAAGAAACAGAGAAAGGTGCATGTTGAAATGAGTATGTGCCTCATGCCACAGCCAAGACCTAACAACACTCAGTATCTATATAATTCATTGGTAATAGTAGGTTGAATTAGGGGAGCAAGTCATCCAGCTGCTGTTCTTTTCTTCCAATATCCAAAGCCTTGCTGCAAAGACAGGTTCTAAGATGGACAAGGTGTCCTTACAAGGCATGCTCACTCTTTTTGCATGGTCCTTTCACTGCACATCCCTGAGGAGCTGCTCTTCACAGAAGTTGCAAATATCTTTTGGGGATGCACTGGACCTTCCCTATTGAGAAAGTAAGCTGCAGTGGCTGTCTGAACAATGCTGCTTTATGAAGGTGGGGAAAACAAAGGAACAGTGAGGGTGTATGGAAACGGTTCCTTCAAAACTCGTAACTTCTACTTTCAGACTGGAGACAATCGCTGGAAACTGTGCTATAATAACTAGCTTTGAAATGCTTACTGCAAAGACCTTTCACCAAAGAAACAAGGGTGAAAATGCAAACTAGGGAAGTGTTTTGTCACTCTAGTAGAGATTTTGTGCCAAAGCACATGTTTCGCATGTGAAACTCTTCAGAAACAGACAACAATGGCATCAGAAGGAGACAAAAAGCCGCTGGAGAAGACTGAGAAAATCTTGGTTAGGAACAGTGATGACAACGTAGCACTTTTGTGCCAGCTGTTACCGAGCATGGTCAAGACCACATAAGGAATGGGAAAGCAAATACAAGTGAATGGTATATTTGAGGTATCTTCATATTGCTAGTATTTCAGAACACTGAAACCCTGAAAAGTTTCGGAATTTAACTCTGGGCCTTTTCCCACAAAGTGGGACCTGGAAGTACAGATCACAAGCCTGTAACATCTTCAGATACAACTCTACTTCAAAATCATACAAACAAGTACCTATAGTATTTCAATCCTCTCTCATTGTTCTTGTTTGAAGCAGGGTTCCCTTCAAGTAGAGCATCCGTTTCACAAATCCAACTTGCCAGCAACGATTAGCTTGAAATTATATTAGTTAACTTTAAATACCTCTCCTATTTATAAATTTTAACCATGTGGCAAAATTCAGTATAAAAAGCAGATTCTGCTGCCTGCTGTAGTAATGCCATTATTGTGGGTCAGGCAGAAAAGAAAACCTTGATCCCCAGGTAACTGGTAGCCTTGTGTCTATATGTTTGTATCAAGACTAGTCCACTCTCAACACCTGAATTATCAGTGAGGCACAGTGGTTTGCTTGCTTGGCCTGAGATGAAAACTAGTAGGTTTTTCTTCCAGACAAGTGCCATAGTCTGAAGGCTTTGTTCCTTACAGTCCACCACAGCACCATTTTCTGTAGTATAAGCTTGGGAACTTTATACTTTCACGTAACAAAATCAATCACCAATAATACTTAACCTTTCCTACGTATGCAACTGTATTCCCTTTCATTTTACTTCGAAAAACAAGATCCTAACCACCAAATGGTGTAAAAATCAGGTAGAATCAAGTGTTTCATAGCAAGCTAAATTTAGATCCCTAAGAGTTTTAAATATTCACGTGATTATCAGAGATGACGTGCACTTTAGTATGTATGTGAACACACCTACATCTGACTCCTTTAACACAGCAAGAGTGAAGACAAAACAAAGATGCTTCAGCTAGGGAAACACAATTGTAACATGTACAGCAAGAGGAAGAGTTCATACTGTACATTGTGTGTTTACTTTCATATGGTATAGAGTGTAAATACCATGGCTAAGCTTTCCAGGAGCTTCTATAAAATGGATATACACATCTCAAGTTGAACAATAAAAAAATTCTGATGTATTATGTATCTTGTGGTATGTTCCTCAAATTAACGTTGGGCAATTACTGAAAGACAAGATGTATAATTTCAAAGCTGTGTTACGATGCTTAATAGATCCCAGTTATGAAAAATGTTAATGAGACAAAAGGGCAACAATGAAGTTTCTTGGGAACGACCTCTAAGAAAATCTGATTTTCAAATGGAAAGCTTTCAAAAGAAGATAATTTGTTGGCAAAACAAACCAGGAACAAAGACCTTTCCAGTTCTCTAGCAGACTTTCCTTTTCTTACCCATAAAAATGCTGGAACTAATTGCTTTGGCATATTTAGTCCTTTGGGATATATATGTTTGCTGGCCTTAATGCCACAAGATGAAATATTTAAAACAAATTAATTCTCAGAGTTGGGAGAAGTGAAATTCTTCATCATTTCCAGACAATTTGCTGGTTAAATTTCTTCTCTGTAAGCAAGTCTAAAATATCCAGTAACAAGGTATGGAATGGCCAAGTGAAACATAAGATGATGGCGTTCACTACAGTGAGCATTCTGCGGCAGAGCTTCACATGCCGCTCTAACTTGTGCTTAACTTCTCAAGTTGCATATCATAAGCAGCATGAACTCCTGAGTGGTGTGAAAAATGCCATTTTAGTTATGTTCTTGAACATGCTGGAACCAGACTATCATGACAAATATTTAATTTTGGATAAAAGTTTTATTTCTTTTTTTTTTTACATGTCATCCATTCTTACTTCTATTCTAGTTAATACACAAATGACAAAACTTTTTGTTGCAGAAGGAAATTTATTGAGGAGAGTTAGGCAGCACATTCTAAAATGAAGTAAGAAAGCTTTATTTAACTAGTGCATTAATTTTTCTTTAAATCATTCAAATAAAAAAAAACCTATTTAAATCCAACACAACCTTTTAAAGAAGCAGAAGCAGATGGGGAAAAGAAAGATAGAGGACATAGCAGATTCTAAACAATGAAGAGTGATCATGGATTACAGGGCTGTTCTATGTGCTGCATTGAAAAGACCTACTTAGAAAGTACGATAATTTTAGAAGAGTCAGAAGATAAGGTCAATGTATTTAACTAGCTTGAGTTTGCTTGCTTTCTTTCACTCCATGGATTTCCTAGCACAGGACAAGACAAGTACAGCACTTGCAATATTTTTCAGGCATTTTGTGCAATCTACTCCAGCATACTCTCAGAATCTCCATACAATCTTTAATAGGGCTGTCTGCTCATAAATACTTAGACAGGGGAACAGGATTTGAAAGAAGAAGAAAAAAAACCCCTTGAAGGCTTCAGGCTTAAAAGCAGTAGAGAAAAAAAAAACCTCAAAAAAACTAGAACCAGGTAATCTTCTAGCATCTACTTTTCTAAACTGCTGGAGAAACTGTGACACACAAGACAAAGGATTTGAAATTCAGGATCCAATGAAGTCAATGGCAATATCCCAGTGCTAAATGAGTGAGCCTGTCTATCACACACAGTTTTAATACTAAGACTGGCCAGTATTTGAGACTTTTAAAAAGTCTCAAGAAACAATATGAAAGGCAAACATAATACATTTCGTCAAGAAAGTTGCATTTTCTACAGATAGCAGAAAGCAAACAATATTGTAGCTAGGATTGCTCAAAGTGAAAGGGCTATTATTGTGAAATGTACTATTTTTAACTACCAAGATACTTAAAAGTAATCAGTAATTAACTCTGCACTAAGCAGACACTCCTTGATAGAGATGTTTCAAACTGGTGGTTCACACAGTTCAGTAATGTCCTGATTTCTCTGACTGTTTTGCCCCAGAAAACATCACTTGCAACTTCTCGGTAGCGTTCTATTACAGTGATGCAATACATATGATGTATTCCATACTAGGGAAATTAAGCAGAAGATCCTCTAATCAGTGTTCATGGAGTGGAACCTGAAAAAGGCCAGATTCAGACTAGGAGACAGGACAAATGAAGAACAAAAAAATTACCCTGACAATTTCAGTTCAGCACACTCCTTGCAAGCAAGACAGTTCTTTATCATGCTTTCACCTGGGTTCTGCAGTACCTAGTACTTAATTAAAAATACCAAATATATTAACATTTGTATCAAGTTACTTCTCCAAGAACCTTATAATCTTACAAACATACCTTCCTGGATTTTGGGGTGTAGTGCTTTGTTGTTGGGGTTTTTTGATTGTTTTTAATTAAGGTACAAACAATATTAAGAAAAATGCTCAGGATACTTAAATTCTTTGGATGTTTTTTAGTAAATACTGAATGAGAATGTGTGCATTAACTTTTATTAGATTAAAAAAAAAGTTTATTCATGCTTTGTAACCAAGGTTTTACCCTATTTCAAATTAGGCTAACAAGCTATTGCCTCTGAAACATTATTTATCCATTGTTTAACATATAGATCCCTTTTGTACAGCATTTTTAGTGTCTGCTAGAATTTATGATATCATGCTACTTTCCTATTTTCCACAGTGGTTCTGATTGTGCAACAAGGATTACAGGTGTAAAGCACGTATAAAGTGTACACACAGAAACTATGACAGTATGTACCCACAAACTTAAAACTGCATTTAAATATTTTGCATCCTTGTTCACTTCAGGGGTTTATACTCTAATAGAAATAATGTATGCCCAACTTATTTGGTCAATTCATAGAACTACAGTTCATCAATTTCATATTTTGAATATGGTGATTTTAAAAATTAACATGAAATCTGAGAAGCTGTCATTATTTTGCTTTTAATAAATAATAAACTTCCAAATTATTCAGTAAGCATTTCAATTTGTTTTCAGTATTTCACTTTTTAATCACAAACAGTTTGAAAAGTAAGGTTCCAAGTCATGAGTTTCCTATGTTGGTAGTCATACTGCACAAGAAATCCATGAGTTTCAAAAGAAAGCCTTATGATTGTTCTTCATTTAAATAACTCCATCATGCAATTGAATTGCATATTTCAAAGATATTTCTAACTTGTGGTAAGAGGAATTCCATGATGGCACCAGTTGACAAAGTAGTGTATTACAAGCAGGTGAAAATAAATGAAAAAGGAAATGGACAGACTAGCATAACTTCCAGTAAACATTTTCAAAGCTAAGTGTCCCTTTAGTATTTCTATATTTACACTACTGAAATTACAAAGATTTTCTTGAATAAAATCACTGAACTCAAAATTATATTTCAAATTCTACAGACAAAAATGTATTGCCTGCAATTTAAAAAAAATGTATGTATTCAGACATTTTTGTCTTTAGTTTTAAATAAAAGCTCCTTTTCAGATGGAAAAACTTAAGGCACACTTAAAACTGCATTTCACTGAACTGCTGAATAAGATTTTATTCAATAAGATTTTATTTATGCTGTTTCCTATGATCAAGAAAAGTGTCAATGACAGAATTTCCTTTGACTACATGAAGGCAAATGGGTTTTTAAACACTAAGATGATTTCTATTTAAATCCTGCTGTCATCAAGAAAAGGCTGTATTTTTTACTTTCACAGATAGAATTGTAATTACAGCCTTCTAGTACCTAGAGAGTCTACAAGAAAGTCACAGAGGGACTTTTTACAAGGGCACGTAGAGATACGGCATGGGGAAATGGCTTTAATCTGAAAGACAGGAGATTTAGGTTAGATGTAAGGAAGAAGTTCTTCCCTGTGAAGGTGGTGTGGCACCAGCTCAGGCTATCCCGAGAGGCTGTGGATGCACCATCCCTGGCAGTGTTCAAGGCCAGGCTGGATGGGGCTTTGAGCAACCTGGTCCTGTGGGAGGTGTTCCTGCCCATAGCAGGCAGGCTGGAACTAGATGATCTTTCAGGTCTTTTCCAACCCAAATCAATCTACGTTTCTATAATATAACCTCTCCCTTAGAGATCCAAAGTCCCTGGGTCTGTGGCCTATGTGAATTCTACTAACCTATGTCTGAGTAACTAATTTTATCCACTCAATATTTTTTACCTATTAATCATTTTTTTTTGCACTGGCTTGCAAACAATTACATAGTTTATCATAGTTTTGGAAACACTTAAGTCATTTCCCTTAAAGAATCTCACATTTTTTCCTCAAATCAACAGAGAGACTGATACATGTTAAAATGAATACATACGCATTATAACAGAGATATGCATATAGGAGATCATTCAAGAGGAAGACTGCAGCATTAAATCATGGAATCAGGAAAGAATAAATGTTCAACTAACTCATTGACAGCTTGAGATACTCTCTGACCAGAGCTTCTTCTTTTAAAGTGCAAAATAGTCCCTGTCTGAAGGCATTAGTATGATCTCATCTGAGAAGAAGAGGACAAAATGTGAAATTAGGATTAGTGAGTTAACTTTAAAAGAAAATTATGAAGTACAGAGTAAGATTAGTAAACTGGGGACACCGCTAATATCCTCGTTACTGTGCAAGTGCTGAAACACGCATTTTAAACTTCTTAGAGAGAAAAATATATACATCTGTAAAATCTATCTTAACAACCTCTTGATTTTCAAGAGTGCACTGACCACTAATTCTTTCCTTCCTCTAACTTTTGCATCAGAGCACCTAAAAGATAGTAAGAGCAGGATACCCAATGAGACCACTCTTTTTCACCAAGTTTGTGCATAAAAATATTATTAACAGACTTTCAAACCATCCTGACAGGAACCACTTTTTAGATGCTATACCCCTTTGCTGAAAGTTACTACTCTTAAAGAGATGTCATGAATTTTCTTTTAGGTATCTCTCCTCGACTTTTTTTTACTATAAAGTATCATGTACGTATCTTAATAAAATTCAAAATGTTTACTGAGTACCTAAAGAAAACATACAAAGACTAGGTGCAGTGAAAAACATCATCAGGAAGACCCTTCGAGGAGAAACGTTAAGACTAGTTACAACTAAGAAACCTTCGCAATATGATGTTCTCTGCCACTGCAAAGTTTCTGCTGGTGCAGATGGATATAGTAAAATGACACGGTGGAAAGATGTTCTTGCCATCCTTCAAATAAGCAGTTTCAAATTTAAAAAGACTATCCTGTCTTTATGCCTTTTAAATCAATCTCTTATCTACACGAATAGATGGCTTTGCAGAACATGCTTACTTGTGGACACTCAGCATTTGAAAGGAATGTGTGACTAATATAAAATTCAAAGCAGCAGCAATAGCTGTTGACAGAAAGATCTTCTCATTACCCGAGTTACTAATAATAAAAAATTGTCCTAGTTACTCTTGATGACTTCTGATACTTTGAATATGGTTTAAAATTAAATCTGTTCAGCTCCTATTATTAAGAGACAAAAAAAGTAATCCTTGTTATTATGTTATTTTAAAATGCATTATTGAAAGCACAAATAATGAAATTTGGGATCTATTTTTACCAGTTTCAAGTCAAACCTAGATGATCTTTCAAGGTCTCTTCCAACCCTTAAGATTATGTGATTCTGTGAAATGACTCAAAGGTTTGAGTTAGCAAAATATAAATCAAGAAAAGAGGTACTTTAAGTGTTGACTGGCATAATGTCTCCTTGCATGTGTTCAGAACTGCTGACATTGTATTTTGAGACAATTCTGCAATAAATTGACTTATAAAATAAATACATCCTATGGACCGTTTATTTGATAATCTTCCAACTGTGTTTAAGTAGTGTCTGTGCATGCCTCACTACAGGCTTGATTACAGTATTCAGTCTTGCCTTATTCAGGGTAAGAGTACCTTCACTCTGTAAATAAAGCCATTTAAAAATCAGTGACATGGCTTGAAGATTGTTATAGTACTATACTGAAGCAAAGGAATCAAATAGTATATATTCCTTAGAGTTTGTAATAATAATATGAAGTACTACATATAAAAAGGAAAGTGTACCAGTATTTCACAGAACAAGGCTTTAGCAAAGAAATGATATCTTTGTAGCAAACAAAGGCTATGTTTCAACCTTTGTTATCTTTGTGGACATAGCATTCTGCTTAAATACAGCACAGTAGGAAGATCAGAATCACAGTCTGTTTAAATGTATCAAATAACTTACTAATGCATAACGTTTTCAAGTATATGTACATGCCTAAATATAGTGTTGTCTGCAAAGTTACTTGAAGTATTTTTCAATACCTATGTTACTTATGTAAACAGTAGATCAGCTTCTCCAGTTGCTAGAATCAACACATTTCATCACTAGACAAAGCTTTAAACAGGCATAAGCCAGAACTGCTGCCCAAATGCCTGGCCTCTATCTTCCTTCTATTCGATTCTCACTCTTTCCTTTGCATCAGCCAAAGTCACATATCACTACCGTGATTCACATCAGAGAACTGATCTGGATCTCAAAACAGCTCCTTTAAGTGCACCTGTTGGCTTACGATGGCTTAATCTACAGTGAGAAAGAGAGTCTGCGTTCAAACTCTGAAAGATTTAAACATTCCTACCAGCAAGATAAAGAAACCATACTGTTTTGGAAACCCAGTCCCCTTCTGAGTTTCTGAATACAGCTATTTTGGTAATATTTGTCTGCGCATTATATTGATAAAATAAAAAGTGGAACAGTTGTAGCTAAAACCATGATGCAACTGAAGACTTGTTAGAAAGTGATGGTGTAACACATATACACAGTAGCCAATTTATTATTGCTTCAAAAATATTAACAAAGATAAAAAAAATCATTAAATAATACATTGCTTTATACCACTACCAACCAAATTACTTAACATTTCTCACCTGCTAATTTAGCTAAAACTGTCACTATGAGCAATTTAGCATACTGCCAGTCTCAGTTTAGAAAAACAAACACAGGTTAACTTTCAGTTTGAGAGACATTTAACAAAATGTTTGCAAAGAACAGCTACTGCCATATGTGTTGGGATTCCTAGTATTTATGTGGTCTATGACTGAAGTCTTTTCAAACTGTACATATTGAAATGAAATAAAGAAAATTCTTCCAGTTCATAAAGTATCCTTGAGAGCTATTTTGTGCATTTAGATGTTCACACAACCATATCTGCCAGACCAAAATACTATTAGAAGGCGGTGCAGCAGCATCAGTCACGTTCTTTGAGTCTGCTCATGAAGATTCTTTTACCTTAAACATTGTTCATCTCAATCCCCTGAGACACGTTCTGGTAATAAACACATCAGTAAGGTCTATTACAAAGCAATAGTTATTTAATGCATACCTCACTACATTCTAATGACTACTGCTGGCACAGTGAAGAATCAGTCATTCAAGTCCACTCTTTCAAAGTGCTACCTTCATTAAGCTGACAGTTCGTTTACTCTCCAGAATAAAAGTCCTTGTAATTGGAAAACTGAACCATGAGACAGCATGAAAAAACACCCTACCTCTCAGAGGGTAAGGGCAACACACCCATGCGTAACCTGCCTCTACGTTCAAAGGCATGCTTATGCTTTTCACTCACGTGACATTCTCATACTTTCATCCCTTTAGGGGGAAGCAGAAAGGGAATCAAAACTTGCATGTTAACGCTTTAATGTTGAAGATCAAAACTGAGCAAAAATGTTTCTCCTATCAAAAGGGCATTCATGTAACAGAATCTACCCCTGAGTGCTATATGCAAAACAATTTTCTCAAAACTGAGTGAAAAGATGCTTTCAGATGCAGAATTTTAACAAAAGTTACGTTGAAAGAAGTTGGTGAAATGCACTGGAGCAGAACAAATTGAAAAAACTGGCGTTACCCTACAGCCAAATCTTTCACCACTAATTTAAAGGACACACAAGCAGCAAAGTAGGTGAAACAGAAAAGAATAGCACTATTAATTTACCTAAACAGCCAATTCATCTCGGCAATTTAACAAGAGGTTCTACTTCAATATTAAGCCATCATAACACGAAGCTCCTCCTTATTTCTGTTAAAAACACATTGGGGTTTTTAGACCAACAACAGCTTTTTACTTTTCGTGCAACACTTCTGGACTTAAAGTCACTAAAAACAAATAACCACGAAGTATTGGAATACTACCACTATCTATCAAGAATACCAATTATAATACAAAATAAGACAATTTGCTTAAGTTTTGGCTTCATGCATATCTGCATTCTTAAAAGTAAGCTAAAATCCAGCTGTACATTCTTACAGTATATCACGTTCCACCTTCCAGAAGTAGTAAGGACATCAAAACAATGAGCGTGAGAAGGTACATATAAGCTGGACAGTATTGCAGTGAATTAAGTTTTGTTATCTTACTACCTAAAGAAGGTGAAAGACAAATTTTTGCAACCTAATTTCATTTCAATTTTATTGAACTGTCTACAGTATTCTGTGAGTGTGTGCACATACACAGGCACGCACAGGCACAGAAAAAAAGTGGTTATCTACAAAACAGTTTACACAAATATTTACATACATATGTTATTTACATAAACTAGTATGACTGCATGATTTTCAATGTAAAAACCATATGCCTCTTGCACATGTAATTGTTGCATTGGTCTTACAAAAGTAATAGAAACCTTTTGCAACAACTAGCTAAGAACATTTCATAGCCGATTCCAAGTTTTTAGAGCTTGCAGGTTTTTTTTTAAAAAAATACAATACCTAGAACACTGTTATCAAACAAATATGCTTTATTGGCATCTAAAAACAAAATGCACCCAACATTAAAATGTACTTTTTCAGTTTTTTTTTTTTTTAAACCCACTGCAGTACGAGGAACAAATCACAAACACTTATTTTAGAGAAAAACAGAGACTATAGTGTAGATTTTACAAAATCACTTTTAATCTCTGTGTTATGCTCCTTAAATAACATGGGCCATTTCTTTTTCTGCCGAATTGTAGGAACATAAAATATCACAGCTTTGTCTATACTTTAAAATCTGCAGCAGCCTAAAAACATGGACAAGATACACCAGCACCTGTTTTCAAGTATAACAATTTCGATAGCCAGCCTAAGGGTAGTATCTAAAAAAATTCCATTTTCTTCCATAGGAAGTCTTTGTTTGACAAGCTGTTGTTTTGTCTTTGTGAAATTAAAAGCAAGTGGGGGAAAGTTTATGCTTTACCAGAGAAATTAAAAAAAAAAGTTTACCTACCATCTTCAAATTAAGAACAGTGTTCTATACAAGTCAGTTGTACAGTTATTTAAGTGAAAGATGAACATCAGATTAACTTAATTCTGGCAGACAAAAGTGAATTGCTACGGTCCAGTCAGCCATTTATCTATTACAGAGAGATGACAACTTTACAAAAGGTATCTTTTACCTACTGAGTGATGATTATGTCCCCTCAGTTTCTGTGCTTTCTACCACTGGTTCACTTTCTATATCAGCTTCTGTGTCACTCTTCTCTTTGTTTATCTCGACGGAAGATGTCAGTTTTTCATAAAGTTCTGGATCGTCCTGCACCTGTGCAGTTGGTGGCTGACCTTCTGTCTCTGCATTTTCACCATTTACCTGGGGCATATTATCAGCTTTGCGTTGGGAAGTGGCCCCATCAAAATATTCAAAAACCCGTGGATGTGGAGGGGGAATCCAGTTGTTTGACATTCTGTCTCTTCCAAACCTGTTCCCATTAATTTCTCTGCAAAAGTTAAAATCTCTGTCATCCCTATCTCTCTGTCTTTCCCAAGGTCTTCTGCGGTCATCAAAATCTCTGTGAGTATCTTGTTCAAATCCTCTGTTCCAATTGGGACCACTTCTGCTATCAAACCTATAGTTTACATGTCGAAACCTCTCTCTGTCTTCCTGGAAGCCTTTAGGGCCACCGTAAATAGGGAAGGGATGGTGCTCTCTTTCATCATAATCCCCTCTCTGTCCCCAGTGCTTGTCTGAATTGAAACCAAAATGCTCTCTTCGACCAAGGTTATCTATACCTGGTCTTCCAAAATTTTCTCTCATATCTACGTGTGGTCTTGCAAAATGTTCTCTTCCGTCTACTGGAGACCTTCCTATACCCTCTCTTGGATCAACTGGGGGTCGTCCAACAGAATCTCTGACGTCCACTGAAGGTGGTCTGTTAAGATTATCTCGGTTTTCCACTGGAGGAAAGCGATAATCTCTGTCTCCTTCCTGCTGAATGTTATCACCTCCAAGTTGTAGTCTTTTCTCTGGGTTAGAAATGCTATCAATATTTTGTCTTCCTGGTGTTCCAAATGGTCTTTCTGTTTGATTAAAAATATCTCCTGGGGGAAAAGGGCCTCGAGGTGGTGGGTGCAGAGATGGATCAAGGATGGCTGGAGGAGGAATACTACGCTGTGGTGGCATTCCTGGCTGCATTAATGGGAACCTTGGCCCAGGTGAATGAGGTATTAGGCCTGGACGGATATCTATGAGAGGCATCCCTGGCATCCTTTGACTATTAATATTTAAATGAGGCATGTTTTGAACCCCAGCTGGATGCTGCATTGCCAGAAGTCCAGAACTACTTGAAATATTTGGTGGTGGCACTCCCATAAGTCCAGAATTATTTGAAACATTGGGTGGTGGCATTATAAGAAGCCCAGAGTTGCTTGAGACACTTGGTGGCTGTACTCCTGACAGAACTCCTGAGCTGCTTGAGACAATGGGTGGCTGCATTCCTGTCAAAAGGCCAGGACTGCTTGAGACACTTGGTGGATGCACTCCAGCTAGAAGTCCTGAGCTACTTGAGACATTTGGTGGTTGCACTCCAGCAATAAGTCCAGAACTACTTGAGACGCTGGCTGGCTGAACTCCACCAGCAAGAGAAGAGTTACTGGAGACAGTAGGTAGCTGCACTCCTCCTACGAGACCAGAACTGCTTGAAACAGTTGGTGGTGGCACTCCTCCTACAAGTCCAGAGCTGCTTGAAACATTGGGTGGCTGTACTCCCCCTGCAAGTCCAGAGTTACTTGAGACACTAGGTGGTTGCCCTTCTCCAGTAAGTCCAGAACTGCTTGAGACATTGGGTGGCTGAACTCCTCCAACAAGTCCAGAGCTGCTCGAGACATCATTTTGCACTAAAATGCAGCAACAAGAACAACAGTTAGCAGAAAATGCCCATGTAAACATGGCATTCAAAACAAAATGCAGTTCAGCCCATATTCAATTAACGCATTCAGCGATGACACCATTGGTAAGGTTTGTTTCTATAATGAACATACATTGTTTTAATTGCATTTGCGATAAACAGACGTGCCACAGAAATTAATGTCTCTACATAGTAAATAATGTACAGTCATCGCTCCATTTATGCAAAGGAAGAATGAAAACCTCTTCTATAATTCTGTAAACGTTATGTTATTCTACCCTCCTGCTCCCTTCCATTACCACTTTTGTAGTAAGAATGCACTTAAGAACTTTTCTAAATGGCTCCCAGTCTCAGCTTTACTTCTTGAGTCTATGAACAAAACATCTCTGAGTACAAGCTGATAGAAACCAATGATCAGGTGATGGCAAAGATGGTTGCCACCACTCCTTCAACTTAAGTTGAATAAGATATCCAGCCTAAAACTTCCTACTCTGTAGTTATTAGAGAAATGGACTATAATCTGCAGAAAAAAAAACAACCCTCAGAAATACAATGTTTCCTACATGCAATCATATCAGACAGTAAAGACATTTCTTACCAGATCTATTGTTTTCACTGGAAGAAATCTGAAGGTCTACAAGATGTGATCCCTTTTCATCTGATTCTGGTTTGTTGATTGGCAGAGGATTAAAAACACTTCCAGCAGATAACGTTGGAGTAACTAGATTGCTAGCCACTGTGCCAACTGGTAGAACAAGGCTAGTAAAAGGAACATCCTTCATCGTCTCTTGTGCAATTGGTAACGGAGGCTGTACTAAAGCTGTAGAGAAACAACAGAAGGGTACCACGGTAATCACATAGTCAAGCCTTCAAGATTAGCTTGGCAGAGGTCAGGCTGATAAATCAAAATAAGTTAAATGTTACTGGTTTTGATATCAGCACTGTAATATTTTTTGTACAGACCATGAACTGCAGGCAACCTAAGCAATCAGTACTCTTTTTTGAATGATTAAATGAATATATTTAAAAGGCTAACCAAAAAATAAATTATTCAACCACTAAAGAGCTCAAGTCACATCTGTTATAGGCAGGTTCATATATTGAACTATACATACAAATAAAAAGTAATTATTTCCTTGTCTACAGCAAATATTTTTCAGTCAACTTGAAAAGCTCTATAAAGGTTTTTCTCAATACCTGCTTGAACTACATAAGCAATAAATTCTGTGTTGTTATCTTCTCTTACACAGGATTAACTTCATTTTAATTAAATAACAAGTTGTGTATCAAACAATTAAGCTGTTCATGACACACTAACACACAAACAACTATTAGAACAATCAAACTTACGTGTTGGAACAACTGGTGGGACAACAGGTGGTGGGACCACAGGTGGCGGGACCACAGGTGGAACTGGGGGAGGCATGTAACCTAGACAGATAGAAATTATAAATTATTACCAGGGAAGCAAATAAAATTTTGCAGTAAAAGCTTGCCTACATTATTCATCCTGAAGAGCTACATCGCTGAAGACCAGTAAACAACAAATATATGGAAAGAGGCATCAGTGATTATTGTTTTCAAAACCAACCCCATCTTTACTGTAGGTGATCTGCATGTGCATCTTCCAAACTGATTTCTACCAGCAAAATTCAGAGAAATGTGTTTCAAAATTTTCCAAATAAAGACTAACCTTGAGGATTTCTGAATTTTCATTTTTATCAAAGTTCAGAAAAAAATCTGCTATAATTCCTATTCTTGAGAGAGCACACTGGGAAAAATAATATTAAGTTAGCCTGTGGTGCTTTAACCCCAGACAGCAACTGAGCACCACACAGACTCTCAATCACTCCCCACCCCACCAGTGGGTTACACTAGGGTAAAAATTAACTCTATCCCAGTCAAAACTAAGACATATACATAATAAACTTCATACTAGATTAAAATTAAAGATTCAATGGTCAACTGGCTCAAATAGTAACCCGTAGTTGATGGAAAACTATTATAAAGCATGATGTTCATAGAAGCAAAGAACTGAATTCATTACATACTCAACTTCATTTTTACTAACTTACCTGGAGGTGGCTGTGAAGGGTTGAAACTTGCTCGCAAGAAGGGTGGAGGAGGAATTGCACTATAACCAGGAGGAGGGACAGACATTGTGACAGGAAACGCAGGTGGAACCAAGCTAACAGCAGGCACAGCTGGAGCTACTGGAATCTTTTTTTCATGGAAATAAAAAACAAGCAACTTCAATGTTTAACAGTATTCAACAACACTAAAGAGAGATGAATTTATTTGAATGCAATTCATGTTAAGCACTAAATGTACCAAAGGCTTTGTACATATTCTGAACACCCTGAAGAGGTGAATGCAGAAATGGACAGAAAAAAGGAAGGAAAATATAGGCAGCATGGCAATTTGAGAGCACTTAGAAAACAGTGGTTCTACTCTCGTTAGAAAAAAATTACATATTTTAACACAGTACTAGGAAGCTGAGTTTAGTTTATGTAATTATAAGGCTAATAATCCCTGTGAAATCCTGAAAAATCACTTTCATTTTCTCAAACTTTTGTTTGACCTATATATTTTGATACAGTGCAGCATAATTACAGGTAATTAGTAGAATAAAAGTAATATATATATATTTCAATATAGACCAATCACAGCATATACCAGGAGGTAGCTTAAGTAAGAAGACTGAAGACAATTTTTGTGAACGTAGCTCAAAATTCAGTGGATGTAAATGCAAATACATTAACTTTCATAGTAACTGTATGTCAGCTCAAATGTTGGAAATGTCTCAAATTAGGAAAGATAAGGTAGGAATAACATGAATATCAACAAAATATGATATTAAGCAACTGATTCTCATTTTACAATTTCACATAGTTGTTACGAAAAGGATTTAAAGAGTTTGACAAAAAGCAATTGTGTTTATACTTGATAAATATGTTTAGTGTAGTATAGTCAAGAAGAATTACACTGCGTTCTTCTAGCCTTTCATACTTCGCTAATGACTGGATGTTAATAAAACATCTCTGGTTTAGTAGAGGGAAAAAACATAAAACAGAGGATCAAAGAATTACTGCATACAGAAGTACAACTGCACACTACTTAATAATCAGATCTTTTAAAGATGAGACTGTCCCTATGAAATCCTGCCAAAAATTACAGAGAAAGTAATTACACTTATATTCAAAGCTAATATAGGGAAAAGCACATAGGTAGAGAAAAAAACAAGCGCAGGTGAAAGATTATTGCGTTGCTTAGCTTAAAGAAAGATGTTTTGATTTACAGGCAAAATACTTTCTGTATAAGAAAAAATTATTTTACAGTGAGGGTGATGGAGTGGTGGAACAGGCTGTCCAGGGAGGGTGTGAGGTCTCCTTCCTTGGAGCGCTTCAAGACCTGTCTGGACATTTTCCTATGCCATCTGATCTAGGTGAACCTGGTTCTGCAGGGATTTGGACTACATGACCTCTAAAGGTCCCTTCCAACATCTAACATTGTATGATTCTAGTATTTTAATTACACCTTAAAAAACTTATGTGCCATTATGTATTTTTCATTGAAAACTGCTCTATCTTCAACATTTAAGACTTCGTTCGAACAGCAAAGCATTTCAAAACGTTCTGCATGAAACACATTTTGCTCACCCAGAGCAACTGATTCTACTCTTAAGATACTTCAGAGATAAACACACATGGATGAAGGACTTAGGTATTCTTTAAGTACTTTAACTTAGCATTAATCTCTATTGAATAAAAAGTTTGCCCTCCAGTTCTGTGGTATTTTTGCAAAGTCAGATCAATACAAACCTGCAGCATAGTGACTGGTTGAGTGTAAGCTTCTGTCTGTGTTGTAATAACAGTACTCTTATCAACTGCTGCACTCTGTGTAGTTTGAGTATTCTCTTTAGTAGCTTCTGAGCTTCTGGCTGTTTCCCACTCTTAAAAAAAAAAAAGGTATACTTTTAATATAGAAAGATAATAAATATGTTATTTTTGTTTAAAGACTACAAAGGCCTCTTCCCTCTTAAACAATAAATTTGTTATCTATATAGATTCATTATGAATAGCCCCAAAACTTATGACTTAAAAAGTGTAATTATTTATTATTACATATTTTAAATAATGTAAAATATCTTTAATGACCTGCAATACTCTTTTTAATTATGCCTGTATGATTTTTCAAAACTTGCCAAGTTTTTTCACCAACTATTATGTTAATAACTTGTAAAGTAGAGAATACTCCATTTTTTCTAAAATTGCTGTTGTCAACTTACCAGTTTTATCCGCTGGCTACTGTACAATGACAAAGAATCCTCATGTTAAACAATCCTCAACCCAATTCCCTTTTCTTCCTTTCGCCGCTTCCTCAAAAAGTTTTATAGTTTATATAGAAAATAGTGAATGTATTTAAATAATGGTTTATGTTTTAATTTTTCTGTCATTTATGTTAACTTTTTACTGATAGCAAGACAGCATTTTGCCCTGAAAAATTATTGCCACTATTATGAAACAGTCTTAATCTACTGTTTACTTCAGTATAGTCCAGTTACTTGGTGCTAGATTCGTTTCAAGAAAACACAGTACTCATGAATCTTTTACAAACCTAACAAACCTCTCAACTAACTGGGTTTCATAGTAAGGTCTAACATTACTGGCTTTCCACTCTCTTCAACTTTATGAAGGAAATACCTTAAGGGTCACTTAAGCTGTGCCTATTTGGACAAGTTCCAAGTTAAGTCTTATACCTGAATACGAGGCTTTTCACATCCAAAAGCGGAACTTCTACACAAATTAATATTTTATATACTTGGAAACAAGAACACAGCAAATTCATAACTGTTTTTCAAAATGCTAACTTTTATTAAGTAATTAACTCTCCTTTGTCACTAACTCCTCACTATCATCACAATCAATCAGTTTCTCACCTACAATCTAGATTTCATGATGACAGTGACACATTGTAAACAAGTAGCTAGCAAAATTTATGTAAATTGAAAAAGAATATATATTACCTAAAACAACAAACTTTTTGAGAATTTGCAATTACCAAAATAAATGCATTTTCTAACACTCAAAATCACTGTTAATGTCTGTACCTGTATTTACTGTTTCCTGGTCAATCATGCCACCTTCAGCAAAGCCCTCCAAATCATCCAATTTTACTTTCTCCCAAGGAATATATGAAACTCCCAGATCCACATCCCAGAACTGCTTGTATTCTGTTTTCACGCCTTTATTCAAAGCCCAAGCAATCTGAAAATAAAACCCAACCAGATAATCTGCTTATAACATATAACCTGTGAACAGAATATTTCACATCATTTCCTTTACATTTCTGTCACTGAAGATGCATCTACTTATTAAAGTTTCAATAAGTTTTTAATTTTAAATGAACCTGTAGGAAGTTTACTTGGCTTCTGCAACAAGTATGTACAAGACAAATGACATCAGAAAGCTTAAATTTGCTCTCCATTAATTCTAAAATATACACAGGGAAAATAAAAATGTAGTATTTCAAGGACTCAACCTAAAGCTTTGAAGACAGATGAAACATTTAATTGTATACTTAACTCTATAATACTACTATCCAATTTAATATTAAGGGATCCACATGGTCAGGCATGTTTACAGTCTTGTACTCTTACTGCTAGCATGTACTCCAAGTATCAAGTCCTAATGTCATTTTACTGTCTTTCACACTGCCTGTTAAAAGCTGTATTTTACACAGAAAGGAAGCAATTTGCACCTTATCGCTTCATACTTATTTACAATATCATACATTGGAATGAACAACTGCTAAATGAAAAGTCATCACACTAAAACTGTAATGTATTTTAAATTGACATCATCCTTAGATTAAAATCAACTTACCTTAATAATTTTAGATCCAATTTTATAGGACCCAGAACTAAGTTTCTGAAGAGCACGATACGCATCTTGTCTATGAACCATACAGACATAAGCACAACCTCTTGGGGGAATCATCTATTGAAAATAGATAATAAAGTTGAAAAATCAATATTTCAAATTATATACCTACACTACCACTACTAAAACGGGAAAGACTTACACAGTAAACAATCATCATATTAATCACTAATATTAACAAGTTTGAGCATCGGAAAAACTTAAAAATTATATTAGCAGGAGTGATATTGGTACTTCAGTTCTACCATTTTCAAGCAGCAGCAGCAAGTTGAAGAATGGGTGCTAAAAATGACATGAAAAACCTGAACAACATGGAGCAGCTGAGAACTGGGAACTATACTATGACAACTTCAGAAAAGCAGAAGTTGCTACCTCTTATTAAGCTCCAAATTCACTGTGAGCTGAGCAACAAACTTTCGGAGAGGTGTAAACTAGTGATGAAAAGTATCTTGCGTTTTAGAAGAGTCCTCACTCCCGAAGTGTGATTTCCACCAGCTTTCATGTTTTATTTAGGAAAGAGAAGTATGATGTGTAATGCAATCTTTGAAAGTTTGCAAATCATATATGACAATTGTTTATTTTAGTTTTAGTCAAGAATATTAGTGTGCTTTTAATGTTGTTTAGGAGCACACAGTTACATTATGTACAAAAAGAAATATTTGTATTATTTTAATGCTTATGAAAATATACAGCTGTAACAATAATACCATTAAAAAAATCTTACAAGAACATGTTTCAGACATACAGCAATGTTACTCTAGGTACTGAAGGCTTTGTGGAATGTGGAGGATGAATGTTCTGCAACATGGTTTGCCTCAAATGTAGCAGGCACTGAGACACCATGGTTAAGGAGAGCAAGGTTTCTCAAATGCTAGTCCTTGCAAATCAAAAGAAGGCTTATATGTAAAGTTCTTGGGTTTTTTGACTTGTGAAGTGTTTAGGTTTTGTAATGTCATTAAAACTATTCCTTATTATATATTTTAATATATTAAGGTGACAGGAAAAATAGTAAAAAAAAAATATTAAATGAAAAAAATTGCACAAGAAGCATTTTAAAAGAGCAAAAGACAAAAAATCCAAATTTCTCTCACGTAGGTATGTTATTTTAGGAGAAAAATAGTTTCTCTTGAAGCTGAATTCTAAGTAACACTGAAGTATGACTTCAAATATCTAACTGTAAATTACTCTAAATCACGAGAAATTTATCTCCAAATTTTACGTATCTTTTTGTCAGGTTTTAGAATAAACACTTCTTTACAGGACAACATATTCTAAATGTTTCATCCACACTGATTCATGCAAATTGATAAGGAACCCTGTGTATGGAACATAACCAAGATCAATATGAATACACATCAGTCTGTTCATTAGTTCAAGGAAAGCCCATTAGTTCAAGAAAAACTGATACTTGTCCCATGCCATATCACAGAAAGAGAAAAGACGTAACTTCTTGTTTATTAAGACACTAGTTTAAAAAACGGTGTGAATTGTTAGTGCTTAGGAAAAGCCTTTTTACCATGAAGTGCACTGTCTTTACTGCTTCAAAAAGACAGTACGTTGAATATAAGACAGAATTTTCAAACAGTTATGAAAACTAGTCTCCGAAATACAACCTTAAGCTGCTAAACGGAATTCAGAGGCATAAGCATGTTCAAGTTGTTGGTGTATAATCCCTGAAAATGCATGAAAACATGCTTACTTACATTAATTGACTCTATTTGTCCAAATTCTTCAAACAAGTTAGTTAAATCTTGCTGCGTAGCCTTCTTGTCTACTTGACCTACCCAAAGAGTAGTACTGCAAACTGTCAAGAGACACATTCACATCAATCAAAATACTACAACGTTAGCTTATAAAATGCTCTATAGCATGGGTATAAAAGGCTTCACAATTACACAGAAATCACTGGTCAAAACGTAAGAATACTAAAAGCTATTACTTACTATACAGAAATTAAATACATTAACAAAAATGTTAAAGGGTTAAAAGACACCATACAGATATTCAGTACAAGTTTTCATTCTTGTTCCATTTTCTTTTAAACAAAATAGTTTTTAAAAGAAATGAAAAAAAAAGTCTGTAATGATTAGCCAAGATACACTGCAGTACAAAGTCATTTCTACTTCGCATTCCATGAAAAACATGCCTCTAGGATTTAAAGTCAGATTTAACAAAGCCAGGTAAAAGTGTATTACAGAAAGAACTTAATCGCACTAGTACACACTGCATTTTTGCCTGGAAGAAATGAAACTATACTTTAATTTGGGGAATATCCCAGAAAGAAAAATTTGGCTGAGGCCCACTACTGAGCTAAAGAAGTCCACGAGGCTTCTAATTCTTACCAATTCCACCACAAGCCCAGATGCCTGTGATTTGTCTCTCAAATATCTTACCCTGTCCCCCTCGCCCAATATAAACACTCACTGACATGTGAACTAAAACTTCCCTCTCCCATATGTACATGCTTCCAAATCTTTTATCTCCTAAATATTATTCAATCTATCTGTGTAATTCATAGCAGCTGTTTCCACGTAACAGAGCGATCTAAATCAGCAACAGATTAGATCAATATTGTGTTTTTCAAATATTTTACTACCCAAAACAATTAACTCGGGATCTTAAAGGGTATAAGGCAGAACAATACCAGACAATCTGGATCTCCTGAGTCTGTCCTGAACCGAGGAAACATTATTTTTCATTCATAACCTTGATACATCATCCATCCTTCCCAAACCAATCTTGGTGCACCAAAATTGAAACCAATTGTGTGTGTTCCGCTGTCAACTGACATTTACAACTGACAGCAGTACTGACAATAACTAGTTTTAATATTTCTCTTGGACAAAATTTGTTCCTCACGTGCTTTGTAAACAGCCTTTTTCTCTCTTATGATATTAAGCTCTATGAAACCATTCTTCAGACCTCAGTGGCTGCCACTGAAAAAAATGTTACAAAGCAAAATGCTTGACAGGTGAATTACCTATTTATTTATTTATACATCGTCCTAAGTTTCCACACTTCACTTAGCCTTCTTAATATCTCCTTTCCATGAGCTGTGTCACTTTATAGGACACAGCTGTTCTACTAACAACAGTAACGGAATATAATGATACAGAAGCAAATGACTACATCCAACTTCATTGTTTTTAAGCACTCATTTCAAAATACATTTCCTTTTATCTAAGCAAACGTGCAGAGAAATTTCTCTTCTCTGCTATGTTCCTTCTTTTTAGTATGTAAATTGTCCATAGAAATGACAGCAGTGCATAGCAGTACTCTGCAGAAGCTGAAATCCATTAGTTTCAGATACCTTCTTAAGATACAGTTATTACCATCTACTTCATAATAGCAAATTACTTTTTTCACATTTCCACCTGCTTTGGCTCTACATTCCTGTGAAAAGTTATTTAAAAAGCACTCTAAGAGTTTAACAAAACTAGCCTCTATTTAAGGTACTCAGAAAAGTGTCTGAAGTGTGTACCACAAATTTAAATGTCTTATCAGCATACCAATTTTCAGATCAAGCGCTGATCATCTTCAAATGCCCCATAGAAGACAGCATTAAAGAGAAAGCAGATTGTAACTTAAGGACAGCCCTCGCTACTCTCTGTTCAGAGGCAAAATCATTGGTGCAAGAGTACCAAGTAAAACGAATGGTAGGATATTTGCTTTCCTCTATAATGAAAAAACATAGTGAAGTTGTAAGAAATGTCAAAAATGAAACTTATAAAGAAATATTATGGTTAATGTATTTTCTAAAAGTACTCAAGTTAAATCTTCTTCTTTCGATGAAAAACAAAGCCTTTTTTTCCCTTTAAGTCTACTTTATTAAAACAGTAAGCAGCTGGGACTTACCACTTAGTGTTTTTGACCGTATAGGAGGCAATCCCTTTTTCTGACGTTCTTTTTCCCTTTCCCTAGCCCTTCTTTCACTGGAATACGACCGAGATGACTTTCTCTTCCTTTCTCTCGATCTTGAGCGTGAACGTTTTCTGTGTTTACGTTTACGAGAACCAGACCGTGACCTAGACCTTCGTTTTCTTGGTGACCTACAAAATACTTAATTTCAGTACGCTGAGTTAAAAAATCCTCTCTAATATAGTTACCTTTTACCTACAAATTCTAAGCATGATAAAGACATTCCTGTATATCACTCAAACTGTTTCAGGAAATAAACGTCAATAGTGTCAGAGTAGAAAATACACTTTGAACTTCAACTGAAAAGACCCCAATATTTTTGAAGTTCTATAACAACATCTATTTTTTCTGGCATAGAAAACCTGACTAGCTGCTGGTGTTAGTTATTTTGGTTTCCTGAACAGGTCTTAAAAAAAAAACTGAAGTAGACCATAGCCATGTAAAAATGAACTGCCATGCAGAAAGTCTGCACCTAACACACATACATTAAATGATTATTTTTTTCATTGGCAAAAACTGTTTATGCCAATTTTGGAAAATAAAGAATTGAGAATGACAATAAATTGTAATATTGTTTGAGAAAACCTTCATTTACTTAACACAAGTTAATTATGAAACCTTGAACGAGATCTTGAACGAGTTCTTGATCTTGAACGAACAGCTGATTTCTTTTCCTCTTGTTCAAAAATCTCCTCTTCAGCAACATCCTGTCCTTCATCTATATCCATGTCCTGAGGTGACACATAACAGATATTCAGTAACATTCAATAAATACAATCATAAAATGTATTTGTCTGTATTGAAGCATATATCCATATTGCGCATTCTGAAATTATTTTAGTACCCATTTTCCATTCAACTTCTGGAATCAAATTCAAAATAAGTTTTACCTGCTGTTGAATATCCATTGAATCATCTACATTTGTTTCCACTTCTAAAAACTGCTGCTGACTACTCCCTTGTGATGGTGAGGCAGAGTGCTCTGAACCAAAATTTCCTTCTTGATTTTCCTCAGGGCTTGCCTAAATAACAAATGATAACATATCATTAAAAGCCTCACAATTCAAAATACTAACTGTGTGAAAATGTAGTACTACACAAAACAATTTTTTTAATCTCTCTGAAACTGTTTATCATGTTTTTCTTATTTTCCCACTTGCCATTAATGAGAAAGTTGAACTAGACGAAACTACTTCATTCATTTTTTTTTTATATCGCTTTCAAATGCAAAACTTTGAAATAATATTCTTGAATATTATTTCTGAAGTTCATAGAACGGTCACAGAATGATAGGGGTTAGAAGAGACCTTTAGAGATCATCTAGTCCAACCCCCCTGCAGAAGCAGGTTCACCTAGATCTGGTCACATAGGAACATGTTCAGGCAGGTCTTGAAGACCTCCAAGGAAGGAGACTCCACAACCCCTCTGGGCAGCCTGTGCCAGGGCTCCCTCATCTCAACAGTGAAATAGTTTTTTCTTATAATTAAGTGGAACTTTTTGTGTTCCAGCTTCATCCCATTACCCCTTGTCCTGTTGCTAGCTACTACTATACATAAAAGAGATGCCCCAACCTCCTGACATTCACCATTTAGATATTTGTAAATGTTAATAAGTTCGGAAAAAAACATCAAAATTCAAAACCATAAACCATCAAACGAATCGCTGACTTGCTAGAGGCAAAACTATAATGGCCTATACATTGGACTGAAAGTACAGATTTGGAATAAATATCTGTAAGATATGAAAGAAATTTTAGAAATTCAGGAAATGCATTGAAAAGTCCTCAGAAATCTCATCAGCACAAATTTTTAAAAGCCGTTTTAAACCTATAATCCAATATAGCAGGTAAACATTTCAGTAATTCTCATTACATTTTCACTTTAATTAAACAAATTCTAGGTATTCTATCTACCAGGAGAATGGTAGAAAGTTAGCAAAATGACATATAGTACCAAGACTTTTTTGTTTTACCTTCATATTTTTAAGCAGCTTATCATGACAGTTTGCAGAAAAAAAAAATCTACTCTAATTGAGTTAATGCATCTTCCTTCTAACATTATCTGTTTCATCTCATTTTCCTTTTATTTAATTATTCTTCATCAGTCTGTTTCTTGATATCAATTCCTGCATTTCTTGTCGTTCCTTCTGTCTCTGTCTTTTCTCTCTCTCTGCTCTAATCAGATGCTTGATAATTTTGTATGGCATTCGATCTTTCCTCCTCTTGCCTCAATCTTTCTCACTGTTGCTTAAATGAGGAATTAAAGAAAATCATCTTCATAACACACTGCAATCATTACAAAGTAGTTCCAGCAGAAGTTTGTCTCTTTTAGCTGCTTTAAGGTCAAAATGAAACTTCCTTTCTTACTGATTAGACAAGAAGCTGAGCAGACCTCAAAGGAAAAACCTCCTGGACTTTGAACAGAAGATCGAATAATCAGGGATGAGTCATCTGAACATTCTACGCATAAATGTACAGTAACTTAATTTCAGAGATGAAATGAAACTTTAATTCTGCTTATTTTACAATAAGGTATTCAGCATCTCTATTTTTCAAATGAGACAGTTACTTTTACATGCATCATATCAAAAGTTGTACTCTTCCAAGTTACTCTTACAACATTTTTCAGTGGCTAAAGCCAGAAATTGCTAGATATCCACTAACATACAAAGCTATTTAGTCTGTAAACGTTGTACAAACTTTCTCAGTTACTGCACTTAAAGGAGAAATGAAAGTAAACCACAGTAAAATAAAGCCGTAGAATAAGAAAATAATATCTAGTAAAAAATATGTTATTATTTTTCTAAACAATGAAAAGTCATAAATTCAAAATGCAAGTGACATTCTTGATGGAAAATTGTGCAACTGCACCTTTGAACAAGTTAAACTAAAATCCCCAACATGTTTGTTAAATTTGCGCTCTGTCAATCTAAGATTTCTGGTTTACTGTGAAGCTAGAATGACATACTTCATAGAAAATCCATTTATATCTGCTCAGTATCAAGACAGAACAAACATTTGCATTTCTTTTTCTGATGTGATTAGGAACTGGGATCCAGAGGTGAAAAGAACAGCTAAATATCACTGACTAATCTCTGAAGAATACACTAATTTACTTCTATGTAGAGTACAGAGGACCCAGTTCACATAGTTAAGAAGGAATATCGATTATCTCGTGCATCAGTTCTTAATCATTTCCCACGATGTATGTGACTCTATTCTTTAGCTCGGATTCTTCAACAGAATTAGAGCTTTATTAGCCAAGACTTAAAGCTCGGTAGGATAAATTACGTTTTCTGCAATCTCTATTCTGTCCTCTCGATGCTTCTGCAGTGGCAGCTTGCATGCTGCTCTCCCTTTACAGACAGGAGCGTAATCACTTCACTGTTCTCCACTTTCCCTCTGAGTGCAAGGAAAAAGCTTTTACACACCCCATATAGAGCTAAACACCCAAGCATAATCAGTCTGTAACTCTACTAAAGGGAATTGTTTCCTAAGAGAAGCAAAATGTACACCCCACACATTCGGTACTTTTTTTACCCCGCTTTAAGCATTTTCTTCCACTTATTCCACTTACACTGCAAATTTCTGTTAGGTGATCAGCTAGTCACAAAGATTTTAATTAAAAAGAGAAGTGTCAGTAACAAGACAATTCTTTTGTCCTGGAATATGAATTTTTTTTATCAGTGGAAAATACAATTACTGTAACAGCCACAAGGTGGAGTTCTTACTTTTTGAGGCTGCTGTTGCTCCAGAAGCTGTTGTCTGAGATGTTCTAAATTTTGTTGCTGTAGCTGTTCAGCTAGTTGATGAAAAAGTGAGTTGTTCACAGATTCTGGTACTAAAGGCCTAGAATGAAATAATTTACATTAAAACCCACAACCATTTTTCTCTTGGTTTGAACAGTTGATAAACAGGTCTTCATAACTGAGTTTCAAGTTTAACTACCAACACAAAATAACAAAGACTATGTAGCTAGTTCCACCTTCCGTTATCATCATCACATTATCGCTATGAATATGACTAATAAAGCAAAGAACATGCTGATTTTAAGTCAACAAAAATTATGTCACACAGAATGTCATTAAGTATTTACTACATATGTTTCATTAATTTAGTAAACCGTCTTTTCCTACTGTTTTAGTATAATTGTGCTCTGAAAGAAACATTTTCCTTACTACTTAATCCTAATGTTCAACTAGTGTCAGGCAAATTTTATCATTTTCCGTAAGAAACATAGCTTCATCTTACAGTTGTGAAGTGGGAGTTTCCTTTTTAGGCTCTTCATTTTGTTCAGATTCTTCTCCAAATTCAAACCTGTCCATCAGCTTCTAGGAGAAAGCAAAATAAACATTATTGAGTGCTTCTCATATGTCCTTTTACGTATACTTACTTCTCAAAATAGAAATGCCCTGATTTCTAAACTTTAAATGAAAGTTTGTCAAATAACCTGAATTGAAAATTAAATGTCATACTGCTATTCCTACACATTAAATACAAAATTTTGGTCATGGTTTTCTTGAGCTTTGACTACTATTAGAAGTACAACAACGTGTCATTTGCAGAGTGGCTAACAGATAATTTGGCTTAAGTGAATTTTATGTGATGGTATCTTTAATTGGAAGAAATTACTATGAAGAAGCCACCTCTTCAACTCCTTGGTAATCAGCAAACTGCTGATTGTACCAAGAGGACCTACAGCTTGATTATGTCGCAAAGAGCTACTGTATTTTCACACGTGTCATTTAGACACCCTGAATTCCTTTAAATACACTGTTCCTTGAAAATAATTTCTCAAAAAATAAAATCAGGCAGGAGTAAGCTGCCAAATGGATAAAAAGAAATGTATCAGAGGGAAAAATAAAACCTTCAAAAGATGTCTATGCTGTACTTCTGCTGAATAAAAAAAAAGAAGCTTGGTTTGCTTATTTAAACAACTCAGAAGAATTTCAGAAGCATTTTACTTTCTTGAAGACAAAACTAAAGAACAAGCAGGAAGATATACAACAAACATTATCTTTTTTTAGTAACTACTCATCAATAGTGCAGTGCTATCATACCCACATCCACACATCTTGACATTTGGAAGTTTTCAGTAAAATAGAGCTAATCCTGTAGTACAAACTGTCATAACTCTATTTCAAACTCTGGTCTCGGGAGAAAAAATGAAAAGGATGAGAACGCACAACAGTAATTTCAAAATACCAAGGAAAAAGTGTCTCTAGTTACAAGTCAATATGATTCAGTAGCCTGTTTTCCTTCTCAGTGGGCTTTTTACTCTTCACAGAATCATAGAATGGTAGGGGTTGGATAGAGATCGAGTTCAAAACTCCACACACTCCCTGGGCAGCCTGTGCCAGGGCTCCCTCAGTCTCACAGTGAAATAGTTTTTTCTTATGTTTAAATGGAACTTTTTGTATTCCAGTTTCATCCCATTACCCCTTGTCCTGTTGTTAGATACAACAGAAAACAGGGATGTCCCAACCTCCTGATATGCACCATTTATATACTTATTAATGAGATCCTCGCTCAGTTTCCTCTTTTATAGACTAAACGGTCCCAGTTCCTCCAGCCTTTCCTCATGAGGAAGATGCTCCAGTCCCCTGATCATCTTGGTGGCCCTGAGCTGGACTCTCTCCAGAAGTTCTCTTTCCCTCTTGAGCCGAGGAGCCCAGAACTGGACACAGAACTCCAGATGAGACCTCACCAGGGCAGAGTAGAGGGGGAGAAGAATCTCCCTTGACCTGCTGGCCACACCCTTCTTGATGCATCCCAGGATGCCATTGGCCTTCTTGGCCATGAGGGAACATTGCTGGCTTACATTTAGTTTATTGTTAACCAGGACTCACAGGTCTCTCTCTGCAGAGTGGCTCTCCAGCAAGTGACTTCAGTAACTGAAGGATCAAGGAATTTCAGAACTTTTTTCCAAATGCAATAACATAACATATATGAAAGCAGGACTGATTATATCTCTACAAAAACACAGCAGAAACAGAAACCATTGAACTATGTGAGATGGGATGCTAAAACCCAGAATAACTTTCACCATATATTTCTAATCCATTTCTATTTTTGTTCATATTGTTAGAATATTTTCAAGCAAAGCCTCTGCAAAAGGCTACTGCTCTTGAAAAAAATGTGTGCTTTAGAAAAACAAGGTCTCATCTTTAAAAATATCATCACATAATTTCCATTATGACAAAGTCAAAAGGAAGATAATATATACTAGTCACTCATCTGAGAAAAGGAATAGATGTAAAGCAGTCAACAATTCATGATATGCAAAAAACATTACTTATTTTAACTGGGGCCAGAGCAAATATGCAGCATGGCTTTTGTTTCCATTTCTTTGAATAACACAGTAGATATTAAAAGGAAAAATCTGAACTGCTGGAACATAAGAGGTCCCGAAGAAATACAAGGAAGAATTTCTTCACTGTTCAGGTGATGGAGCACTGGCACAGGCTGCCCAGATGGGTTGTGGAGTCTCCTTCTCTGGGGACATTCAAAATCCACCTGGACAAGTTCCTGTGTGACCTACTCTAGGTGGTCCTGCTCTGGCAGGGGAGATGGACTAGATGATCTTTTGAGGTCCCTCCCAACTCTGAAGATTCTGTGACTCTGTGACTTTTGTATTAGAAGTAGTAGAACACTCTCCATAACAATAGAAATTACAACAAATTAGATATCAGGATTCCTAGGTTAATCCACCTAGGAATGGGAATGATTTAAGACATGAAGAGAACTTTTTATTCCAAAGGAAACCAAGTTCTTCTCAAAAGTTGGGACATTACCTTCAGAAATTAAAAGAAATAGAACACAAATTTACAGGAAGTGTTGATGAGAATCTTTCTTTGCCATAGCATAAGGACATGGTCATGTAACAAAATTACAAAACATGCACATTTGAAGCTGACAAAGGAAATAAACCTTTCAGATAATGCATATTCATTTCCATAAGTTAGTACCACAAGATGCTGTGGAAACTAAAGATTTTGAAAACAAAGGATTGGAAGACCATTCAAATTTATTTTAAATAGTGATTTTTTTTTTTTTTTTTTAGAAAACTGTGTATACTTTGTAATCATGAGAAATATTCTCCTGTGCTTTTTAGATTTGTTATACAATTCACCATTGTTATCATCCTTACTGTTTATTTATCATAAAAGCTGTCTTTTCATTTTCATGTCTGCCAACTCAGAACATTTGCCTTTCGGACACTGCCTTCAACCATGTATTTCTATATCCACATCATGGCCCTATCCTCCATTCTCTGAACTCCATCACAAGGCTGTTTACTACCTTCTACAGAAACTACTCAATATTTATAATTATTGCTTTTGGGAATTGCTAGATTCTCCAATTTTGCTGGTGTTCAGGATTTGTTACTGTACTTCACATAAGAACACTCCATAAATTTTCACTAGATGACAGTATCTCTTCTGCCCTGTTCTTCAAAAATCACAAGACAGCCCAAGTTGAAAGGGATCTATCAACAGGTCTCAGTCCAACTTCTTTGCTCACAGTCAGTTTAGCTGTGAACTCATATCAGGTTATTAAGGGATTTATCCAGTTGAGTCTTGCAAATGTCTTCATTTAAAACAACTGAGACTGTGCTATTTGTCCAAGCAACCTATTCCAGTGCTTGATTCTCCTCATCCAAAAACATTTTCCTTATACTTACTCTGAATCCTTTTGTTTCAATTTCTGTCTGTTGTGTATAATCCTGCTGTTATACTGTAATGTGAAGAGCTCAACTTCATCTTTTTGCTGACCTTTCCAATGGGGCTGCTGTTAGGTGTCCTCCAAAGCTGCTTCTATCCCAGGATAAACCAGCTACAGTCCCTCCCTCAAAGAGCAATTGCTCTAGCCCTTCATTTGGTGGTCTTTCACAAAACCAATCCCAGTGGAAGTTTTTCCTCTAGGGGAGCAGGGGCAGCAAAACTGGATGTGATACTCTAGATGCAGTCTAGAATAGATGGGATTATGATTTCCATTAATCATGTAGCTATACTCCTGTTCACACAATCCAATGTATTTGACCCTCTTTGCTGCCAGGACACTCTTTTGTAGGAAGTACATTTGTTAACAATTTTCTTATAAAGATTATAACCACAGAAATTAGCAACTGTATGTATGGTACTCCAACAAAGGCTGTTACATCTAAAGTTTCTGCTCGTTGTACTGTTCTGACACCTTGAGTTTTGACAACTCTTATCTCTAACAGTATCGTCACCAGCAACTGTGGCATTTTGTGTTAAATACAAAACTACTGCAAGTTCTCTCAAATGCATACAAAACTCTAGAACTTCAAAGTGTCCTGGAAGATCACTAACAAAGACCCATATTTCTTATCAGGAAGCAAAGCATAATCTTAAATTTTACTCTTTAAAAAAAATCTGGTTTATAGTTTTGTTTTTATTTTATTTGGTCACATTATTTGCACTTTATTTCTGGTAACTCTGAAGCAGCTCCAGTCTGGCTATGCCAGAACTGAGAGCTCATTAGCAGTTGCAGCTTTTGCTTCAGCTAGATCTAAACAAATTCACCCAAGATTGCTCTGCAATGGGAAAGAATGTGTGGTACATGTATACGATCAAAAGTTTCACCTCAAAATTCCTGATCCAAACTAAAACATTGATGTAAATGCTTCCTATAAAAGTAAATATTGCTTTTTAACCACTTTGTTTATCAAGACTGTCAAGTCTAGTAAAAAAAAAAATATACAATCAACTATATAATGAAATGGAAACAAATAGTCTAATAAACAGAGCTATATCATTATGACTCATGGTCTTCAGCTATTGAGAAGTGGGATTCATTTTACAAGTGGTATTGGTACTGAGAAACCATTTAAAAATGCAAGGAAAATTATTATCTTCAAAACTTATCATTGCAAAGTTAAGACTGCCCATTAATACATGTATATTAATATCCACCCATCTATAACACTTCAATTCAGAAATGCTCAAATTTCTGCAAAAAGCAGAAAATTGGCACGGTAACACCAATGTTCTATTTAAGAAAAAAAGAAGAAACAGAAAATTCTAAAGCAACATGGTCTGCAAAGCTGCCTAAATAACCTTTGAGTAAAAGCAGCAATGGATTTATGACACATACATTATCAGCTCATTCACAGAGATGCCTCAGAACACCGAACAAGGAATTTACCATATATTATAATCTAACACTATTTGTGTAACATAGAGCTGAGGTACTTCTAAATACAACTCTTCACATTTTTCAATAACAAATCCAAATAACCTACTGAAATTCTGTGAATTAGTACACCACTGCAAGAATTCCTTCCTCAACACTTACCTTCAAAGTCCCAGAAATTATCCTGTAATTCACTCTGCTGACAACTGTCACGACAAGACTCTTGTACACTATTACTGGTATAAACTAACTAAAGAGTATCAGGCTGAACTCACTCAAGGTATATAAACACTTCATCAGAACCTCAGCTCCTTCATTTTGCTCCAGTTCAGTATTCAAGAGAGCCACACCTATGAGTACATCTATCCATATAAATGCTGGAATTCAAGTCTGTAGAATAAAACCACAACACAATGTTGTATTCTTAATTACTTTTTTGTATCTCAATATTAAGGCATTCCCTATTAACTGATGCATCAATTCCCTGTGATTATACTCGAGTTGATAGTTCCAGCTGTGATACAACATGAACACAAGCCATTTTTTTCCTGGCTTATTTTAACATTCCCATATTTCTATATACATATTGACTATTTCATTACCAATGACAACTTTCTATTATTTCAGAGATTTGATTTTAGATGAGAAAATTCTAGAAATATAAGATAAATTGTCCTAAAACTTTAAACTCAGCACTTGTCAAGTTCTGAGCAGCCAACTGCCAGAAATAGAAATTATCTGGGTTAGGCGAACAAAAGGGCTTTTTGATTCTCTGACTTCCTTATTCTTATTGTTTTATTCACTCCAGGACAACCCTACAGAGATTATCTACTCACAAACTTTTTCTTCCAAAAAAATAAGGGAATTTATGTTTTTTAAATCTGAGTAGAAGTTCTTCCTTTTTTATTCTACTGATATTATACTACTGTAATTGACAGCATGGTTATTGCTACCTGGCATTTCACTACTTTAATTGTCTTAAATTCCTGCAGCCTCGTGGGTTTTTTTAAGACAGGAACATAGATTGCAACAAATACTAAGTTTCTTTATGTAGAGGGTATGCTTATTTTTCAAATCTTAACATTCTTTAAGAAGCGTCATATGACTAGTTTTAAATACAGCCTTGAACTTATTTGTTCACTTACTATCACTTGCAGATAAGATTAGAACTTTCTTAGCATTTATAATATACGAAAATCGCAAGGTCAATCACCTTATATTCTTCTGGGAAAGAAGGCATATAAATTTCTATATGTTCCCCCTCTCATTATTTGGTAAGGAATAATTTCCTAGCTCAGATCATAGACACAGGAAAGGGAAAATACAAGACACGCTCAATTCTTACCGCTGTGTTACAAAAGGTGAACAAAACCATAGAACAATGGCTTAACTTTGCTAAATCAAATCCATCTTAACCCTTGATGACCCCTATGTGCCTTTTCCAACATGAGATATCCTATGAAATGCCACTTAGCTCAAAACTCATACAAGACTAATATTTTTAGTTATACTGCTCTCTCTGGACATCTTTAAAATGTTCAAGATAGAGCACTTTTTGGACTAGATGATCTCTGAAGGTCCCGTCCAAACCTACCATTCTATGACTCTATGATAGTGGTATGTTTTTTTAAAAATCTCTAGAGTCCAACACTAAAATCCAAAAGAAGACAACAAATCATTCTTCAAATTTCTATTATTTTACTTCTACCTTATTAAAAGAGACACTTTGTTCCAGTGGATTAAGTGTGTTGGCAGCAGCAGCTGCAGCTGTAAGTTGTGCTGTGAGGGCCTGTAACTGAACGACAAGACCAGCATCCAGGGCTTGAAGAAGTGAAGGCTGAGGCTTCTGCTGCTGTATCTGCAGTGTCTGTATCAACTGCTGGAGCTATAAGAAAAAAGATAATCATTGCATTAAAAAAAAGAAAAATTATTTAAAAAGCAAAAGATAAACTATTCTTTTTTCCCCCTTCCAATTAGGAAAAACAAAGCCAACCAATCTCAGGAATGCAGTATCATCTAACCTATGGCTATAATTTCATCTTAATTTGTTTTTGTTTACAACAAATTTTGCTCCCACTTAATGGGCTAATTTGTTTTCTGTGGCTGATAAGACATGTAGATGCTTCTTCCTCCTAACTTACTCTGACAGGTTGCATGATGACCAGTCACCACTCAGGAATTCCTGCTTTCTAGGGTTCCCTCTCTTCCGTTTCTCCAGTTTGATTCCTTCTGACCTGAAAAAAATCTGTTAGCCTACTCCAGCTTCCTAAGAGCCCATCTATATTCAGAAAATCTGTATGCTCTATAACAATGTATGTGTAGAGAAAATAACTGCACTGTTGCAAACTCTACTTGAAGCTGATGCAACTTGTCTGTATAAAGAGCTTGAACTAGTGTCTCTGTATTAGCCACAAGGAAAATCTCATGCTGAAACACAGCTACATGCCAACAGAATGCAACTCCCTTGCCATGTTAACAAACATAATGAGCAAATTAACTAGGAACTGGGAATATAATTCAATTTTCTTTAATGGCCCAGACTCTGGGCTCTTAATAGCACAATCTTAGGATAAAAATTGTATAGATGCAATGTTGAGCCAGAAGTTGCAGTTCTGAGGCAACAGACGTACAGTAACAACAAAGTATGTTACAGTAAAAACACAGTATGAGTAATGCCAAAAGACAGATGTTAAAAAGTAGTATTTTAAAACAGTGTTGGGCATTTCAAATATTATTTTGATACAGTTTGGAGAGGCAAGGTGGTTGTTGGGTTGGTTGGTTCTATTAAACAACTCCACTCCACAACCCAGGAGAAGTCTAGGACCATAATGGAATGAGTACTAAATACTATCAGACAACCTTTAAAAGTGTGATGAATGGACCAATGACATTTCATCGAAGTGTATCAGGATACCCTAAGAATCTCCTCCTTCAAATTCAGAGGAAAATAAAAATCCAGCAGCTTCCATGTTTTGTTTAGAACAAATGCACAATCCAGTTGGCTGATGTATCTTGTTTTTTTTACTTCAACTTCCTATTTGTCTATAATTTTTTTAAAGTAAAATTCTATTCATCTGTTAAACAGAATTGCTCCCATGAAACACAAAAAGAAAAAATACTATCCCTATGGAAAGAAGTCCTTCCAAAGTACCAAGGAATTAGAGGAAGCAATATTTTGACCTTCCATGATGTAAACTGCTGGAGTGCTATCTTTGGCTATTTCTGGAAAAACGGTTAAACAAATCCAGGTAGTTGAAACTATGCTGACATATGTCTCTAGTTATCTTTACTTTCATAGCCTACCTTCATCTGCGATTCACCACTAAACTCTTATAGATTTCAACTCCTCTCTTCTTACTAGGACTCACTAGAAACTCTGCGTAAGCTGATTAAGCTGATCTTCTTTTGCACAATGCATCAAAACTGTGTGATCCTTTTTCGAGATTGTTTTAGAGTTACCTTCTGATGATGTAAACCAACTCTTTGTTTAAAAACAATTATACATATTTCTTACACATCACTGCCTCTGAAAATGTTTCAGTTAGTGTTCTACCTCATCAAGAGCGTTTACTGATTGCTGCCATACACAAAGCAACCCCATCCCTTCTTGGCCAGTCCACAAATGATAAGCAAATACAGCTGCTCCGAGTAGCAAACTGAAGAAGCAGAGATGGAAGCCCCCAAGTGAGAAAGTCCTGCATGGTCACCATTCTAGCTTCTTCATTCACATTCTTGTTGGTCACATCTTTTTTACTCTGCCCTCTCCTAAGTCTAGGCTCACAATTATCTGCCCATATTCTCACCCATAAAACACAATCTTAAGATGAAATCAACGACTTTGGAGTTGTAGGGTGGGGAGTGGGTGAAGTGGCTTGGAGAACAGGAAGAAAGGAGATACACAGAATAGAAGCAAATGTTGCAGTTCATCTACCAATCCTAGAGATCTGCATGTACATATTTATTGCATATCCAGCCTATCTCCACACTTCTGCCTTAGACTACTTTTTGGCTCTTCCAAAATCCATTCTCTTCCCATTTTACCATTTTGAGATAAAGATCTAAATGCTATTTCTCTGTGATCTGCTGTCTTTAAAACTGTAATTCCCTTCTCACCTTCATAGTATTTTTCTTTTGTTTCTTTTTTTTATTTCCCCTCTGTTTTGGTATTTTTTAGAATGCTCTTTAGGTAATAATCTTTGAAATCCCCTCACTCATCTTCCATATGTTTTCCATTCTCTCTTAACATCCCTTCCTTGTTTAGTAGCTATTCCACTATCTTTTCTCCACGTTTCACAAAGCATCCCACCAACTCATTTTGCACCAATTCATTTGAGTGTCATTAGATGAAAATACTCCCTTTGCTTGACTTATGAAAAATTACAAATGCCTCTGCTTGGCTGAACGCTGTAAAATAATCTTAGCAAGTAACGTTGTTGTTACTGTCAGCATCAGTGATTTGTAAAAGCTTATTGGTGCCTGCTTTTCATTCATTTGTGTGCCAAAGCATTCTGTTCTTCAGTCCAAATAAAAAATCCTAACACTGGTTATGCTAGTGCTAGAGCTCTAGCATAAACTGAAAAACAATGACCTACATTTTTACAGAAAGCTGTTTGTGTGTGCTCAACTTATGTGGCTGGCTGCATATCAAGCTACTTTTTAGAGTTGAGCATTTAGAAACTGAAAAATAAAGTCACTTCTAAGACTTTACTTTTGAATGCTGTAAAATAAAGACTATATTTAGCCGATGAAAAGATAAAGAATCAACATACAACTCCCAGAATGAGTACATGCCCATTACATAATTCTGTATGGAGTTTAGCTTCTTGGGCCATCCTGCAGAAAAATATGTTTAAACTGGTATTCTATATCATACCTATATGCATGAAACCTTAATGCCAATTAAGGTAATACTATACAGAAAAGTCTATATAAAAGACCACCTTATCTGGTGACATACTGCAATACTCTTAAGCAACAGACAGGGTTGCTTATAAATTAATAGTAAATTTTAGTTTACCTGGAACTTACTTGTGATGAACAACTTCACTGTGACAATTAACATGGATGAATATCAGACACAAAACTCAAGAGATACTCAGGAAAGCAGTATTCCTTAATAAAGTAAGTGTGCCTTAAAGACACAAAGTATCAAACAACAGTGTACAGTGTAGCTGTCCTCAAACTATTTACCTGTTGGCCTTGAGGACTCTGTAAAATCTGGGCAACAGCAGCAAGAGTATCTGTATTAGCAATCTGAGATACCCAAGGATCAGGTAAACTCTGCACCACATTGGCTGGAGTAACTGGAGTCACAGGTGTTCCTAAAAAAGAGAAACTCTGATATGCCAAAATACTTTTAACATACAAATATAGAAATAGTGCTAAAGAATGGGGAAAAAAATCCATCCTGGGAAAAAAAACCAAAACAAAACAAAACAAAAAAAAACAAAAAAAAAAAAAAACCAAACCAGTCATGAACTTTCCTGCTTATTTCCTACAGCAAACATTTATGGACTGCAAGAACCTAAATCATAACGACTAGCCCTATTCCTAGGACATCAAAAATAGTTATTAAATTATGAGAAAGCACTGTATTAACATCAATTTAAAGTTTCTAACACAGACATAGAGCACATAGAAATAACACAGACTCACATCAACATTACTCAAGTAGCAGGATTGCTCTGTGTAATGTAGTACACAGTTCTTCCTACTATTGACCTATGGGAACTACTAACAAAAACAAATGCAAAATAAACAGTTTTCACACAGTAATCCAAAACATGTAGTAGAAATAATACCAAATTATAATTACAAGCTACCTACTCATGTCTGCTAGTCCAGAACTTACTGGAATTGCACTTCATCCCCAGTAGGAACCTTAAGTATTTTATTAAAGATTTCAACCTGTAAGAGCTGGATTCACGAGGATTGTCTAGTTTAATATTCCGCCCCCAAGAAACACTGGGACTAAGTCATCAATCTGATAACTAGTTTTATGCCACAATCCGTAAGAACCCTCCAACCTTGAAAATACAGAAGTAGAGATATACCGATGAAGACCAAATGTAAATTAGATTACTGTTTTAAAACACTATTTGCATCAGATTTCAAAAAAGCATTATAGTAAAGCTATGATTTCAACAATCTAAAGTAATTAAACAATGAAAATAAAAAATGTTAATCTAGAAGATGCAGTATGTCCAATCTAAGAGCTGGAACTTTTACATGTTTACAGACGTAAGTGAAAAATAAGGTGGATTTGTCCACTTCACTGCTTTTCAGCATGGGATCAGCAAAAGATGCGCCATCGAAGCAGGTTAACATGTTGTCAAGAAACAATTTCTATATGTAAAATATGCATTCCGTATATGCCAATATTGAATGGAAAAATCTCCACTTAAAAAGACATTGAAAATCCAGTTCCTCACCATCTACCTACAGAAGTAACAAAAACGCTTTAGAGCACAAAGTGGTCATCTGTGTGTATAGCATTAGTGTTTGTTAACTTGGGAAATACCCCACCTGCTATTTTTTGCCCGTGGGATTCTCCAGTATGATTTCTGGCCCACATAATTCAGACCTGAAGGAGAGGGTAGTATGTCACTAGTTGCAGCTAATTTGTCAGTGTGTTCTTTTTTCTCCCCTTCCAAATCACTGTCTCACAATCTGACATGATCCATTAAGTCAGTTCTATGGATAGCAACATGATACTGATGTATCATTTGTCTCAATCATGGCATTAAGTCCTGCATTCCATTTTTAATTGTCAGTACTGTCTTGACTGTTCATTGCAAAACTAGGTCTTATTGCACTATTACTTGATGTAAATATATTTATAGTATACACTTAGATAGTAAACGCAACAAGCTGTTTCTTGGTTTTGTCATTCCCCTTATTTGGATGCTAGCTGTATTTCTTTTCAGCATTCATTTAATCTGTCTAAAGATAACCAATGAGATTTAATGACCAACATGTGAAAGTCGACACAAGTGTTTTAATTCAAGTAAGATTTTAACCTATTTCTGTTTACCTGGTGTATTGTTGCTCATAGCAGCTGTAGTGCTGGGCAAGACAGGGGTCACAACTGGAGGAGGAATTCCTGCTGCCATATCCAGGAGAGGCTGAATAATTTCACTTTTGAATACATTATTCTTCTGCCATAAATTTAGCACTCTAACAATTTTACTCTAAAATGAAGAAAAGGTAACAGAAGATCTGAGTTGTGTAACTTTCTTGTTATTTTCAATTATGAAATTCTTAACAAGCAATGTCATTCCATCTACAATAAAGCACTTTTAGGTTTACAAACAGTAAGAACCCTAAAAACAGTTACACTGGGTCACATCAAGAAAATCTAACTTGTAAACCTGAGGCTGAGCTATGTAAGACGTCTACACAACAGTAAAGACACACTATGCACATAGTAATGGCATTGTCTCAACAGAAAATGAAAAATAGTAAAATAAACAAATGTAACACTTTCAGACTCTAGGAAGACAGTACAGAAGGAAAACTGTTTTTCAAGAAACACTTTAAAATATTAAGAATGAGAAAATAAAGGAATTACTAGTCCTCTATATTTTATAGTAAAAAATATATGAATCTTCCTATGGATCAAAATTACTTATGTCTATTAAAAAATTGCATATGCTAATAAAACTGCTAAATACTTTATTAGGAAAGTAGATAAATAATCTGCAAGCGCTCTTGATGAGCTGAGGTGCTCAAACTGGAACATAATTCCCGGCCTACTAAGATTACATAGTATTATAATTATATATATTATATTATAATTGGAATATTATAAATGTGGATCATGGGGAAGGGGAGAGGAATTAAGACTTAGTAAATTCCATCAGATGTAACTCATTGTTCAGCTTGCAAATCCATTTCTACTCCATTGTTTTCATCTGCTCCCAAGTCTTTTCTAAGTTTCACTTCTACCCAGAAGCAAGATTTTGTTTGATCTTGAAAGGTTGGATAGTAATGTAGTAAATGTTGGATAGTGATGAAAAAAGACACCTTGCTTACTTGAAAAAAAGAAACATTGCATTATAAAGAACAGAAAGCTCTTCACAGAATCTTGTGTTTGCTGTCACAAAGATGGTTTAATCATTTAAATTCTACAAAACATGGACATAGAGAGCTTAACTACAATGTGTTTAAATCAAAGGAAAAAAGGTCTGTTTGCCCATAATTCAAGAGGATACTTAAATTTAATACAGGGATGACTTTTCACTGGACAGAAGATGTAATTTAGCGTTCCTTTAAAGAAATCCCTGAAGGCTTCCATTCAGCATTATGGTACATGAACCTTTCTTCTTTGAAAGTTTGTTTGGTAAGGCAGTCCCTGACAAGTCCATGAGAGGCTCTAGCTTTCCTCTCTCTATCCAGAACAGGAATACAAAACTATTTCTGCTCCTCAATATCTATCTCCCTCTAGCATTTTCAATGGCTCGACCAGATGAAGGAGTCATTGAAGGGTTTTTTGCTACATTAAAAGAAATGCTACTATGTTTCTCCTTGATTTTAAAACAAGCAAAACCTGATCTATTACTCCATTATGCCTTTTAATCAGATTAAACATCAAAATGCAGGAGAACAGGTACATAAACTTGGTATCTTTGATAGCACAATTTTTGTGTAAGATATAACTACTTTCACAGCACAAAGACTTTCCTGAATCCATATGCAACACAGCAGCAAGACTGACATTTTCCCTGAGGTGAAAAATATCCTACAAATGAACCTGAAAGGAGCTTTACAGATCAAAAATAAACTATGTTCTACTATCTTCCTTTCACATCAAACTAGTCGAAAGAGATACAATTAATTGCCATGCATTGAAATGTCACAAAGTGGCACTACTTCTTAATCTAGAACAAATTTATGATACTTTTTTAAAGTCAGACACAAACTGAGCATTTGCACTCATCCCTGTGCCAGCTCTCCTTCTTCAAGTCAGACTATTTCTGTGTTAATGTATTTCCAGAAATAGCAAGCTAAATGATTATACAAACTAATGCTGCCTAAGGAATACAGCTAAATGAAGAAAAATATGGTAACTATCATGCCTACATATATAAGAAAACCACTGTGAAGTCGCACAAGTTGATTATGCAGAGAATCTAAAACCAGAGTGGAAAGATGTCATTTAACTTAAAATAGCTTGTTCAGCAGCACCTCAGAACTAAATTGCAGAAGAGAAGACAGACATGCATGGCACAGGTTTTCAGTCACTTGAAATTTGCAGATCCCAACATATTTTCCCACAGAGATCCAAACTTCTCTAAAAAGGCAGGAATTCTAAGACAACTGAAGACATGCAATATCTGAACTCACCTTAATCACCTTTCACAAATGTCTTAGGTTTTCAGACTTTTAGTTGAAAAATGCAGCCATGGGACAGTAAGCAACTATGCAAAGAATAATCTGTCATCCTCTTCCTGCAGCACCCTGTCTCACTTACTAGTTGACTTAATGACTCTATTACACAAAATTATGTGTAGATAAAGCCCTTAGCATTTCACATCTTTCTTGTAATCTTTGAATTCGATTCAATAACAAGAACTCTAGTTATTATGAGTGATAAGCATGAAGGAAATTAAGCTGCCTGTATCCACCACTACTTCCAGTCAACCTACTTGATAATAATTTAGTAGTAATCTTTACCGCTATTGCAAAAGGAAATTGATGAACTACTGGGTTCAACTGCCCAAAAGTTAGGCCTTATTCAGCTACTGGTTAATTCAATCTTCAAAAAAGAAGTAACTTTTAAGATATTTTGGTTTTCTATTGCTCCTTCAGTCCAAAACAACACTGCTACCAAGAAAGATTACTTATTCCTTGACAGTATACAAAACCTGCTTATCAACTTCTCACTGAAGAGCAAAAGACGACAATAAAAGACTGACAATAACCCCCTGTTCTACCAAATCCTTGCTTAATCTTTTCTCCTGTAAAAAAAACTAGTCTTCCCAAAAACATTTTTGAAATTCTAATTAATATGACTGGATGTGTCTTCCCTGTCTCTACACTCAAACAAGCACAATTAAAGTATGTACATATAAATACACAAGTCTGTAACTAGATGTAGCAAGCAAAAAGTGAGATCAGAATCTTTCTTCTTTAGGGATAACAAAGTAAAGATTGTTTTAATGATAAAAAAAACCCTGTAAATGGTTTACCTTGTCATCCCCAGGACAACGGTACAAGTTCTGGAAAGTGCTGATGATGTTATTGCTGAATCTTGGAGCAAACACATCCTTTTCTTGCCCAAACTGATGTCGGGACTGTCTTACAATGGAGTCAATGACATACAGACCGGGTACCTTGTATTCTGGTTTGCACTAAAAAGAACAGTAATTTTAATTGTGCATATGTGAAAAATACCAAAAACACATGGCAGAGTAAACATGAACAGTTCTCTCTAATTTTTAAATGGGTCAAAGCATTAACAGAATGATCTCTATTTATCATATTGTCCTGAAAAATGAAACTCTCTCAAATATGGGTAACTTCTAATGTTCAAATGATCACATTAGTATGTAGTCTGTAAATATGTAAATGATTTAAAAATCAGTAAACTACCACTAAAAAAAACTTTTTAGAATATAGCTACTACATGAACCCCGTATCTTTTTGAAATGCACACTCTTCTGTAACTCTCTAACACACTAAATTCATCATGTCTAATACAGTCTCAAACAAAACTCTTCAGAACACTTCAGATTACTAATTTCATCAAAGATTAGATACAAATCTCCTGTTTTGAAAAGTGCTAACATTTGCAAACTCAATAAAGCATTTGTTTAGGCTCTAAGCATGATCCAGTGTTTTTAAGCATGGCATTCTTTAGTTGGAAGAATGTCTGTTAGCATCCTTTTAAACATAAATGTGCATTATTAAAATTACAAAATTAAAATCTAATTTCACACCATACCTTGTCTACAGAGAACTAATTTAATGTATTGTAGCCACTCAAATTTTAGCTAAATTATTACCAAGAGTATTCCGTATACAGAACGGACAGATGACTTTTCACAACATTGAAATTAATAAACTGCCACATATATTTAATAAAAAACTCGGCAGATACACTAAGTGGGATATATACAAACAGGGCACATAAAGAAAGTAATAAAAAGTTGTAATTTACTATAATAAAGTGCATAAAAAAGGAAAATACAATAAAATATAAATTAAAAAAATAAAGAATGACAGTTAAGGTATTAAGCCAGTGTATCTCAAATCTGAGATGAGACAAGTTTTTATACAACAAATGTTTACTTATTTTCCTATTGACTGTAATCAATGGGATAATTAGATCACTCAAAGAAATTATTCAATTCTTGCCTTCACAGTGGAATATCCTTACATAAATGACATGTGATCATTTGACCCCTGAAGTGATGTTTTGCCAGAGAATAAAACAGTCAATCAAAATAACAACAATGACCAGTGAGGTAAGTGTCACAAAACCAAGAATGTCACGGACAATTATTTCACCTGAAGTTTCAATAACCTCATGACATTAATTCTGAAGTAAGAAAATATTGAAGTAGGAAAGAATCAACAGTAAACCAAGTGAGATGACACTAACAGAACTCTGGACAAGTCTGTGGCATATTTTAAAGGAAGATTCAGTAGTTTTGAGCTTTAACTGGAAGTGACTGCTTACAGAAAAATGATCCAATTATCTTCCAAACATACAATTTAAGTCCATAAATATCAAATGGCTAGAAAATAGCTTTCATCTGCTTATCTCTACTTCTACTGAAGTACGAACTTACTATTTCATGTTATTAAGATGTAGTCAAACACACAAATTATTTCATGAAATACTTAAACACGTGTCTCGCCCACCAAAGGGAAATATCTATATCAAGAGTGATCATTAACCACATTTTCAATAACAATATACATCTACCTTATCCAACCAGCAATGAATAACACACAACACCCTTATCAAATAGGACTGGACATGGAATACAAATGTGCAAAGACCATGCATACTCTTAGCCACTTGTCGAAGAGTCACAAACAAGCAGGCCAATTCCTGACAAACTACCACACTGTCATTCAGAGCACAAACCTTCTCTTATGCCTCTGAACACAGAATTGCCTATTACAGTCACTGCAACTAAAAAAAGCAGTAGTTGGAACTCAGGCAATTCAGGATTAATTTCAGAACATGAAACAGCAGAGTGCTACTGATCAGACGGATAAGATGTCCACCTGCAGTATTAAACAGGGATCAGAAGATACTGATCATGTTTATCACAGGCTGAAATAAGTCAGAGGCAATGCCCCACATGACAACTGCTTGACAAAACACCAGCAGTGACTATAAAAGCATACTACTAATCTTTACTAGTGTTGCGAAACATACACATGACACCTTTTCCACATAGGATTAATGTTCTAATACCTAAATAATTTGTTCATAAACTGTTCTGAGACAGTTAAAAACACCAGGCTGAAGCTGAACCGCATTTATACCATCCAATCACCAACAAAGAAAAGGTATCAATGAAGATAATGACGATGACAGATTACTGACACAGAGCAATCTAGACTGCTGTGTAAGATGGACAACAGAAGAAAAATTACATCCAACATTGAAAAATTAAAGAACTAAATCCTTCAGGTTATTTGCCAAAATAAAAAAGACAGTTTCATAATAATTTACGCCTATTTACAAAAGCAGAAGAAATCCAGTACCAAAATGATCAACTGAACAATCAAGTGCAATGCAGACAAGGAGGTAAGACTCACAAATTGGAAATCCCATGAATTTCCAACTGGAGATAAAACACAATTTTACCCAAGAAAAAATAACTGTTGCAAGAAAATAGAATGCAATAAATTTCTTCGTGGTTCAAAACCTTTAAATTAATACTGTTTCTTCCCCAAAAATAATTCAAGTCTGGCCACATAATTTTTTTTTTTGTTTAAATTACTAGCAGGGATCACCATTGTCAGTTCTTTCACTGTTAGTCGTTCACACAAGCTACACTGACAGCCTCCTCTAACGTTTAATGATTACATACAGAGAAATAAGTCCTAAGAAGGTATTATTTACAGCCATTCACATCAAATTTATTGTAACTACGAAATGAGGACAAAATATCTGTCTTCTATAACATGGGTTACAATCAGTACTGATTATTCACAGAAATTGAATGTGACTAAAAACTGAAATGAACTAGTGTGTGATAAAGCATTAATCTGTGTGTATCTAAAATCTTATGGTCTTCAATACTCCAACTCAAAATGAGGACATTTTTCTCGGTGCTAACAAAATATCCGTGACTGACTTACCTTTTGAATGAATTTCTCAACACTCTGTACAACGTGCTTGTAGAACTAGAATATAAAATAATATTTCAATAGAGAAGAAAATCTGAAGGTGCATATTACTTGTTCAAGTCATGCAATACTGCCACTAAAATCACAATTAGAAAAACTTCGGTTGATTAATCAGCAATCCAATATGTACAGCTAAAATACTGCGTTTCTTCAAATATTTAACACTCTATCTCACTTTTTCTAGGCTACACAATTTTTCTGAACAACATGCATTTATTTAGGGAGAGCTAAGAGAATACTATAATTGTTCCTTCAAAAATATAATAGCATTTCATTGTAGTTGACTGAAGATGTTAGCCTAATGTTACCAAGAAAGTTCCTGTGTTTCATGTATTTTCCAAGTGTTCACTTTAATAACCTAAAAACAACAGTATATGAAGACATTAAAACATCTACTGTACATTTTTTATTTAAAATTCATCTGCTTCACAATGGCTTTATACAATCTTAATAACTGCCCTACACAATTAAATGCTGTTATTGAAATGGTAAGAGTGGAAGTAGGATTTCCAAGTCAAATGTGTGAAAAAACTTTTGGTATCATTTAATTTCCTAATTTATAAAATCACTTAACATCACTTACTACTGTTTACGTTCAATAAAACTTTTAGCATTTACATTGTAGTGTAACAATTCAACTCTAATTTACATGAATCTTGTATTTAAGGAAGTCAGTAAATTTCACTCTTCTGTCATCAGATTGCTCTCTCTCCAAATTACTTGAAATCCCCACAAGGACTTCATTATCTGAAAGCGTATCTGCAGTCTCGGCAGAGGAATACAGATAGGAAGAGCAAAAGTTCCTGGCTTTTTAGCTTTTATCCTATCTTCTTTTTCACCTTTGCAGCTGTTTCCATTGTTTTAATGCTTAGCACTAATGGCATATTTCCTTCCTTCACCATTTTTTCAGTGCTGTTGTGTGGTGCTCTATTGCCATTCAGCAATTAAGTTTTATTTTGTAGCAAGAGAAGTCTTTAATTAGTGTACTAATGGTTAAAATTAAGAACAATTTGCATCTAAGCAACATCAAAAACAAAATCTGTGAACAACATTCACAAAAAGGTATGCTAAGAATTTATAAAAATGAAATAAAACTTAAATAATTGTATTGATCCAAAGGCACACATATATTACATTGAGATGGAAAGGTAGTGAGGGAAATATTGTAGTTTTATATTTATTCCTTTGTTCTTGGGCAACAGCGGTGCTTAAAAAGGAAACGGGAAAAAAAAATCTGCCTTTCAGATCTGATTGAAGATTCAGGTTATAATTGTTATAATTCTGTTACCTACAACAACCAGCAAATGGAAGTCACAAAACAGATCAAACTTTCTGTTATATTCTGGAAAATTCCATCCCTGTAACATTTGATCACAACTTGGAAATTGTAGACAGAATAAGGGAGGTGGAACTTTCTGCAACAAGTTCTTTAAGTTACTCAGTTATTTTGACACAGACAAGAAATGGAAAAGAAGTCAGAAGAACTTATCCATTTCTTACCTTTATAGCCTTGATTGCTGCCTTGGTGATCTGTGTCATTTTAGCTTTAGAAATGGGTGGCTTATAATCATTTAGCGAGTACAACTGAAAAAAAACAACAAAAAAAGTTATCAGAAATACATTCTGAAGTTTCAAGCAGTATACAAATACACTCTTTTTCCATAAGAAAATGTCAATTTTACTGTTCATTGAATTGTAAGCACTTATTAAACCAGAAAAGACATCTTCATTTAAGAAAAAATAAAAAGGCACAACAAAACATAATGTAAGATCCAAAATGCTTAAAACACATCAGGTTACTCTTTGCAATGGTCACTAGATACCTAGGTTTACTGCTAATAAATACAGCAGACACCTCAGTTGAAGTTACAAAGGAAATGCATACAATACGCAAAAAACTACTCTTCTTTCTAAGGAAAACTACGTTTATGGAAGCATAAGAGATGCTAATCCCCATACTTACAATATTCATCATCATATGCCTGCTGAATTAATTACTTTTTATTCTCCATTAAACAAACACAAAAAAATCCAACCCAGCAAGGAAACATCTAGTGATTTTGCCACTTAAACAGCAGATTTGGAAGAAGCAGAGACTTCCCTCATTCCTTGTGTTAACTCGGAGAAATAGTGTATCAGAAGTACTACAAATGCTTAAGCAAAAATCCAGCTGGGTTCTCAATTTTAACACAGCTTTGTAACTTCATTACTATCTGATCACCAAAACAGCCATGATACATAAGTAGCAGAACTTTGCAACAATTTCCCCAAGACACAGTAACAACTGTTCCTCTTATTTATCCATACATCTCCCTGCAGCAGCAATCCAGCATCACAGATATTTATCAGAAATTTGCTGCACAGTGAGAATTGTACTTGAACTAACTTCATAACTATGACCGGTACATAATAATAATATGGAAACAACTTCTTTCACATTGAGTCAGGACTCCATTCAAGCATATTTACTTGCTGTGAAAGCCTGTGATTATTTCACAATGTATGTCTTTGAACAAAATGCTGCTCTTTTCTCCTTCGACCCTAGGTGTTAACAGACACGGGACTGTCTAGTATTTGCTGGTTCCATACATAAAAAGACCAAAAGGCCAAGCCACTTTTAAGGACATTCTTGACTCATACTGTTTCGGTGGGGTTTTTTTTGTTGTTATTGTTGTTTATAACATGCTTAGGTGTGTATTAGCTCATAAAATCGAAAAGATTCCATTCCTCTCCTACTACATTCTGAGCTATGCAATATGTTGAACTAGATTAATATCCATCAAGATATTAACAATATCTTTAACTTTCAAAGAGTCATTCAACTTTCAGCAAACTGTTAGATCAGAAAACATAATTCGGCATTGTTTACATTTAATAAAGTAAAATGCAACAGTAAATAGGAACACACAGTTGAAAGGACCAGACATCTTAAATATAGGTCATGCTCCTGAAATTGCTTATAATAATTTATTGCTCTGAAGCCAACATGCAGGTATTCTTCAGATTTGTTTCCGCTAGAAAAGCAACTCTTCTACCTGAAATGGTGAGATGTTTTTTCCTATCCTTTCCTGTCAAAACCAGTTTTAATTAAAACTTTGCCTAGCTGTCAAGAGACAAATTGAATAAAAATTGTTTTATCCAAACATAAGCATCAGTCTTCTCACCTTGAAAGGGTTTCCATTAAAACAGTGAAATTATAACCAGTTCACCGCTAGACAACTGTTACTACTTCTCACTAATGCTAACTGCTGCTGCAGAATACTCTGAATTACTTACATGCTTCTAACACAACAAAAAGAAATAAGCTTCTGCAATTCAAATACATAAATGTTCTTTATCACCATCGGGTAAAGGGAGAAGAGGCAGAAAATCAAGAGTCTCCCATAAGCTTCTTCTCTGTTGTATACTCACAGTTCACTGCTCGATTTCCAGTTACTCATAGGTGATGATGCATCATTTATCCTGCCTATTGGGTTTGCTCCTATTAGGTTCCTGCCTATTTAGTTTGCTAAACTACTTCTGAGGCCACTACAGTGCCTTAAATATTCTGCTTACATTCAGGCAGTGCCTCAGCAAAGTCAGTTTGGGTATTCCTGGTCAGCACTCTCAAAGCTCGAAACATGTTAAAAACAATTCACAGGTATGTGAGTGAATGTGAAATCAGCCTAGATTCAAGAAGCCACATTGTCAATCTGAAAACAGTCCCAGAATAGATAGGAGGAGTAGCTCCTTTACCTATGACATGCACAGCTATTAGGAGGCAGAACCGCTGACTCACACAGCCATGCTGGGACCACTCCCGAGCAGTACTATCAGCTTTGAAATGATCAGGGTAAAAAGATGCTGGTGTGGTTCAAAGCATCAAGAAAGCTACAAACTCAGACTCGGAAACACAGAAAAGTTGCACACAACTGATTCTGAAGCATCAGCCGCATGCAGTCATGTATTCTAGCACCAACATCTGGAGTATGCCAAAACCCAGTATGATTATATGGGTTGTGGCTAACATCCCATTACTTTATTCCAGGCTGCAGAAGGACAAATTTAGCATTAAGGAAAGATAATTTAACTTAGAAAAAGAAAAAATGAACCACAAGAAACGGCAAAATTCAGAACATACTTCTGAAGAGATAGGCTTTTTGGACAATGGATACAGTTGTTCCAGGTTTTAACAGCTGCATAAAGGAAAACACAAATCCCAAAGTTAGTACCTGGAACAAGCCATGAGGAAAAATAATCTTCTGAATTATTTTTCCTTAATTGTCTTTAAGAAGCTTTTAGTTGCACATAAATACATTTTATTTAGAAAAGAACATTCACTTGGAAAACTAGTGATATATGTAGGTCTGTCAGCATGTGGCAGAAGCCCAAAGCAGTAGCATGTGAGTACACATGTCCCTAGTAAGGGACAAAGTGAGGGCCTGGTGTGACATATCTACTTGTAATTTAGCAATATTTAATTCTACATTTGCTTTGGGAAAAATTAATACTAAATTTTGCATATAAAAATAAGAAATGTGACATTGTTAAAAATTTCTTAGCTCAATCTTTTTGTATTTAACTACATAAAACATAGGCACATCCAGCATAGTTTAATCCAAATGAAAGAGGGCCAAAAAAACCCACACCAATCCACTCTTCTGAATACAGACACGCTAACATGCACAAATATCTTTCCAAAGATCTACTGATTGTACACAAGTTCTTTGTTCTATCTTCAGCAAATTTTTACATTATATTTATTAATGGCCAACCAAGAATCTCCCTTGTCTTAGAATCCTAAAAGGGTTTGGGTCAGAAGGACCTTTAAAGATCACCTAGTTCCAAGCCCCCTGGAATTCACAAGGATATCTTTTACTAGATTAGGATGCCAAAAGCCCCCATTCAACCTGGCCTTGAACACTTCCAAGGATGGGACATCCACAACTTATCTGGCAACCTGTTACACTGTCTCACTTTCATTGTAAATAATGTCTTCCTTAAATCACTCTACATCTACTCTCCTTTAGTTTAAAACTATTATCTCTCAGATATTCTTCAAATCTAGTTACAGCAAAATAAGCACTATTTATTCAGTATTATAAGCAACGAAAGAGTTAAAAAAAAATTCCTTTTGTGCTTACATTCTAGCTCATTTTTTCCTGTATATCCTTTTGTACAGATGCTCAGCCAGAGCAGTTTGTTATATTTATTTCCTGATCATACTTTTGAAAGGCATTCATGCACAGTGACAGAAGATAACTGCCTGTTCTCACATAAAAGAAGCCTTACAAAAACAGTAGGGGAAAAAATGGCAATATGGCTAAATAGTAAAGTCAGGGAAACTACTTGAAGTAAAATGACAAGGCTGCACTGGAACATCCCTCTTACAAGTAAAGACTGAGACATCTGAGACTACAGCCTGGAGAAGACTGAGAGTATCAACACTTTAAAATACCTAAAGGGCCAGTGTTCAGACAATAGGATGAGTCTTTTTTCTGTAGTGCTAAGTGACAGGACAAGGAGTAATGGACACAAGCTGAAACACAGGAAGTTCCCCTTGAACATGAGGAGAAAGTTCTCTCCTGTGAGGGCAGCCCTGGCACAAGCTGTCAAGGGAGGGTGTGGAATCTCCCTCTCAAGAGGTTTTCCAAACCTGCCTGGACACTTTCCTGATCTAGGTGAACCTGCTTTAGGAGGAGGTCTGACTAGATGATCACTAGAGGTTCCTTCCAACCACTATCACTCTGTGATTCTGTGATACATTTAAGAAAATCAGTAGTATGTAAAGGTGGAGGGGGAAAAAAAAGTGACCATAAGTTTTAACAGTTAATGTACATGTAAAAAAAAAAAAAAAAAAAAAAAAAACCAGCAAACAAGTTATAGAAACAGGAAAAAGCAAGAATATAAACCCTTTTCAGAAAAGAAAAGGAACAGCAGCTCTGTTACATTACTCCTCTAGGACCAGAAGACAATAAGCACATAATGAACTCACAGGAGAAAAAGTCCTACAGAAAAAGCACATTCCCTCTCTTTTTAGATCTATACAACTGAGGAAAAACTGTGGAGACTTCCCACACCAGAATCCTTCCCAAGCGTGTTTATAAGAAGGTAAAGGACAAGCTCACAATGTGAAAATCACTAAAGTGCTAGAATACAAGAAAGACCTACTATGTGTGATTCACAAATTCCCACTTGAAACAGTCTCAATCTTGTAGCTCTAGGAGACGAGAAAAGCAACATGAACTTCTGACGCAGGTTCAAGAGGAGAATTGGTAAACAATGGATGAGTTAGGTTCAATACTTGTACCAGAAAACATTTTAGAAATTACTTGAAGAGAGTAAGTAGGCACTCAGGCAATTCCATGTTTTTGTCGTAAGGAAAAGCCGTGCTTTGGTCTATGCCCAGATACCATAGTAAAGGATTCAATGAGGACACTGAGAAATCAGTGATACAATCTACCAGGGCTACCTGAAGACATTTAACACAGCACTCTCAAACAGTTCAAAGTAACTACAAATTCCTAAATAGGTCTTTGCATGAGAAATAACCTGACAAGTAACTCCTTAAAGACAGCTACAAAACAATTTGAATAAACAGTCGGTTTTTTTATAGTAGAGGGAAATAAATCCCAATTGAGTCCCACTTAAGCCAGGGACCATACCTGTGCCATCATGTATATTCCGGATAGGACAAAGTCAGACTATCAAAAATTGCAAAGGAATATCTGTGATACTAACAAGTACTAAAAGCCAGACAAATCGAGCATGAGTACACATGAAGTAGTAGACACTGGCTTTGAAGCTGACTACTGCCATTCCGCAATGGGATGTGCTGATACATGACACATTTCTTTGAAAGCATCGACTCAACAGTAAACCAGAAAAATCTCAGTAGTAAATGCAGCAAATGGACTTTTAGAAGCTCAACATCATTTCGACAACTGTATTGATCTACAGGCCATTCTCAGCCTTTCCATCCTTCTGGAATTTCTGATCTCCACTTTAATGCCCAAGGCTGGCATGAAATCATTAGTGATAATTAAATCTATGGAGAAGCTTTTAAGTGAAAAACAAAGATGGTTAGGACTCTTCAGCCTGCAAAATGGATTACTAACAAGATGGCACATGTCAATACATTCTGAGTAGTGGAGACAGCTAGGAAGCAGAGGACTGGAGGAGAGCATGAAATCCATTCGGTAGGGAGCAAGTGAGAGCCAGGCTGGTGGATGTGACTCTAGACTGCCTGATATGGTTTCCTTGGGATTCAGAGTTGTGCAGTTCTGTTGTGCCTTTGAGGGACCTGACTCAGTTTTGAAATGTTATCACCAATCAGGCTAAGTCTATGCCCAGATATCATAATGAAACACACCTACTCTTTTAAGCAACTTCATGAAATACAGTCAGCTATCGGTATGCTAGTATAAAACGCAGAACTCAGTTCAAAAGAACTTACTCAAATTAAGTTTGAGCTTTATCACATTGGGTAGGTAGATTTTTTTCCACAATTTAAAGGGGTCAAGTAAAACATTGTAATCTTCAAGTGACAGATAAAACCAGAAGTTTCAGAGGTTTTCACAGTATGCCAGTTAGGTGTATAATACGAGTTGAAAGAGAAAATCAAAAGAGCAAGCACATGAACTATTATGCAAATTTCAAAAAACATGCTCTAGAGCTGAGCTCTCCCTGATTCTGTGAATGATAAAGAAAATATGCCTAATCCTCTTCATTAGCCATCTTCCTGCTTTTCTGGATAAATGTCAACTCATACAAAATACTTGCCCAAAAACTGATCAGTAGTTCTTTAAGAATCTGATCGCTATTGATAGGTACCTGACCACAAACGAAAACTGTTTTCTCTAGTTATTTTCGTAAGTTCACAGTTGAAAGCACTTGTATAGTGAAAGCATCTGCATCTTTTCTTATGTGAAAAAAAAACAGTAAGTACAAAAACTTGCTGCTGAAATCTGGGGCACTGCTGTACTAAGCACCACAGATAGTCTCTTTTTCAAATATACTCAAAATTTCTCTCCAAACACATGTAGGTCTATCATCAGTTTGTAACACACATCCAAATTCAACTCAAATACAATGTCACATGTCGTTGGATCAATTTATTTTTTCCATTCATTTAAGCAGTTTGCACAAGAAACTATAAAGAATATGCTTATTGAAACAAAATCAATATTCATCTTCCAGCTCTCCTAATATCTAAGAGGGAAAAACAATATCCTGATACTTGCCCAGAACACAGCAGCGCTGCGAAGAGCTCTGTATTCATCCAAGGCTCATTCTGACAAAGGCTCTCATGAGCAAAATCACACTGCCACAAACACAGCCTTTTGGAGAGTGCTGCTTCAGTAAGACCCAAGGACTGGAATAAATTCAAAGGTTAAATCCTGATTTAAAAAAAAAAAAATCCTATAAAGTCCTTTACAAAATGATAAAGAGCTTCGTCCATTCTGGAACGGCACATCACTCAGAAAACTAAAGCTGAGACATTCCTTCTTTAAAGGCAGATGGAATTACCACATACAAAATTAACAAAGCAACAGAAAGAAACTTTATGTCTGAAGCTGAAGAAAACAAAATTGATGACTTCCGAAGGACATAAATATTAAGAAAGAACAAACATTAAAGTCTTACTGGGGGGTTGGGGAGGGGCAGGGAGTGTTAAATAATCAAGTTAGAACATTAACTGCAGGCTTCCCATATAACTTTTTGGGAATAATTTTATTTTCCTTTATGAGAAAAACCACAGCAGAAGTAAAGATAACTGCTTATCTCAAGTATTCTAGATGACTGAACATGCTCAGCCCCAAATACATTACAAACAATACTGGAAGCTACAAATGAACATTAATTTTCCTATCCCACGTATAGCTTAAGAAAACAGCAAACCAATTTGAAGTTAATTTGTTTGCAGGTAAGTTGTTTTACTGCTTTTCTGTGTGATGATTCCATCCAGTAATTTCCTAAAAAAATCCTCATTTTGATAATAAGGTGGGGAAAATTAATAAACCTCTGATGTAAGCATACATGTCTGATTAAACATTGAATATAAATCATAGAAACACTTGAATGGGAAGGTTGGAATCTGAATGCCACTCCAGGGACAAAAATTTGTCCACAAAGATAAACTTAGAACCAAAGCCTGATCTGTCTCAATGAAAGCAACTCCCAGGGTAATGATCTTGGCAAAGTAAAAACCAGATGCTAACCAAATGGCCGTGTAAGCACATAACAGTTATTAGACAGACACCATTGAAAGGAGATATTTTTAAGTCTGGATTTTTTTCCTGGTTATATAAGACTATCACTAAACCTGTTTAGTTACAAAGTTGTAAAAATAATGTTGTTATTTTATAAGTTCTTACCCTAACACAACCGTACAGAAATGTAACAGACACAAGGAGGGCCAAACCACATTTCCAAACCTATCTGCAATTACATCACATCTCTTTGGTACGGTAACAGCTCACCAATTCACCTTGAAATCACATCTCAAAAATCTTCCTTATCCAACTGTACCTCATTCCTCTAAATTGTTGACCTTGTATCCCACCAAAATATTCATTAGCATGACTTACTGCCATAGGAAGGTGAAAAACTCCAGTGTGGTAACTTATATTTTTAACCAAGTCTATTGCTTAACAGGAATGCAAGTTAGAAAAGTCTCACTGGAGGACTTGAGAAACAGACTCGGGCATGCTTATGAGATTTTGACTGATGCCCATTTAATGGTGAGAGGAAGATCCCGCCACCCCATATAGATGTGCCACGTTCCTTTTCCAGTTCCTCCAAAATCTCCTGAAATCACATATACACACTCTTTTTAATTCACTCTCCACATCTAAAGCCTCACCAAATTTTGGCATGATCTTGTCAGACTTTACCCATCTCTAGCCAGCTTCGCCCTTTCAAGTGGCAGGAAGATTAGCAAGTTAGACAACAGACACCCGACAATCATTTCAAGCTCACCAACTAATCATGCCTCCAAGCTAAGCATCACCAAGAAGCAATCACTCCTACTTAAATCCCATCAATAAGTGATGGTTACTGTCAGGATTACTCTTCTCTGTCCTTTTCTAGTTCCCTCTTTCAAAATTGTTTATATTCCAACACCTTTCTACCTTCTCTTAATAATTATTATGTCCTCCTTTTTTCTATTCTTTTGTTTTTTTTTTTCCTCCTTACCTCTTCCCCTTTTGTTTGAGCTAGGGCATGGTTCAATATGTGTTACTTACTGATGCATACCACAAGGTCAGAGAAAACCAGCAGAAACGGCATTCAGCAGTTGATATTTGCAGAAGGTAATAATCAGTTGCCTTTTTAGTGATACTTCCTCTGCATATTACTTTACCCACCAGCAACTCGCAGATCAGTAATTCCTAAGCCAGCATCAACTGAACTTTTTCATAAAATCTCTGAATTCTTTCTATATAAAGCATTCAAATTTATTTACTTATTAATACATGTAGATCTTTTGCTTGCCTAAAATCTTTTGGCAAAAGTACATAACTTAAGCAAAACTTAAAGAGACACCTTTTTCTTCACTTTAACCCATGTTCAGCAGTGGCACTGGGTTTACCTAGCTTCTGCTTTGGAAAAAACAGAGATTCATCTCTTTTGTATCACCAGTACTATCAACTCCCATCTCACCATCTTCCACGCATCTTTTTTCTAGACCGAAAATTTAGTAATTTATCACACAGATCTGTACCATTTCATTCACCATCCTTTCTGCCCTACGTGCACTTCTGCCAAGATGGTCTTGTGAGGTGCAAACTGGACTGCAAATGGCATAAGACAAAGATGTAACAGCAATGTAAAAACTCTTCATTTCTTTCCTAATTTCCAGGACCCCGATTGCTATTTTGACTAGCACAGAACTTTGAAAAGGCCTTTTCATTTCAGTTGCAAGATCTTAATTATGACCAAATAATATAATTTCAGTGCCTATCACTGTGTTCATAAAGCAAGTGTTGCCTTTTCTGTACTATCTCCCCAACCTGCATTACCATATTTAACTTTATGAAATCGCAGGACGCCATCTAAGAGTCAGTATAGCATCGCCCCTTTGCAATCCGTCACGGCTACCCCTTTAATAACAACATGCTGAACAACTTAATATTGTCAACATTTTTTTTTTTGCCTCACTCCTCCTTTTAAACATTGATAGATACATTGAAATGCACAGGCTCCTAGAACATGCCCACATAAGATTCCATCATTTAAAAAATTACAATTTATTTATACACACAGACTTTTCATCCATTTCCCTTTTAGTTGTCATTTATCAATGCACTCTCCATGACAACTCAACCTCTTCTCAAGTTTTTGGGGATGGATCTTCTCAACTACTTGTTGGAAATATGAAGTTACATCATCCAGTTCTTCCCTGTTCATGCCCCTCCCAATTCTCTCTAACGACACGGTGACATAGTGTTTTCTTTCATAAAAGTAGCACCAATCCTTCTTCATTTTATAATATTCACCTGTATGTTGTTTCAACTAAATTCAGATTCTGCAACTTCTCGTTTCCAATTGAGGAATCTTTTTTTCCTTACATTTGTAAAAACAAAATAAAACAAAAATAAAACACCACCACCAGAAACAAACAAACAAACAAACAAAAAACCCCCAAAAATCCCCAACCTTAAGAAATGAAAACCTTTGGGGAAAAAACATGGGCTTGCTCAAAGACTAAATGAGCTTTATAAACTATACTTCGGGAACAGAGGAAAGATAAAAGGTCAGGTTAATGCTGCAGATAATGCACTGAATTTCTGCTCTGTATTTTTTCTTTTATTATGTTTTAAAAAAAAAAAAGTAGTCTTCAGGAGAGGGATTACTGAAAGTCTGGGAATTTACCAGGGTTTTTCAAATTTTGATTGCTCAGTAGCATAAACAACATTTTTATCATTGTAAAGTAATTAATTGTAATTCAGAAAGTGCTTAAGAAGTTAGTTCTATTGGAAAATATTTGTTAAAACTTAGTTCAATTGTAATCTGCAAGGCAGTATACTACACAATGCAAAGCTACAGCTTCAAGTTTCTCAAGTAAAGACCAGGCAACATACACATGAACCACATACTCTGTGGATGGCCAGTCACTTACAGAACAAGCTACCGCATCTCCATGGAAGGCAATTGCATACACTTCTACAAAGCCCAGTACTTAATTCCAAGATCTTTTATCACTCTTATTCAACATCAAGAAAAGCACGTGACAAAAAAGGTTGCAACTATCTTTATACAAATATTTTCAAATGCTTACAATGCATGGTATATTGTTTAAATTAACAAGGTTTGTATGTTTGATATCCTAGTCTGTGTCTTTCTTTTACTGTTGCACTTCATTAATCTAAAAAAAAATACAAACACCAAGAACATTCACATGAAAAGCTTACTCTCTCCATGTCATTTGTATTATACATTACTCTTCACATATTTGTGGTTAAAGAGGACATGTGAATATTTATCCTGACTGTATAAGCAAATAAGTGAAATGAGATACAAAGGTAATACAGCAATCTCTCCAGTTTATCACATTTCACAGCATGAAGAAGTCAGGTGTTACCATCACTGCCTTTGCTCAGTCCTTCTCCTACTCCTTCCATTTTGAGTAGGTCCAATTATAATTTCAGATTTACTGAACCTGAACAATGAGATGGAATGCCAAAATTCCATTTTAGTGCCTGCATATTTGAGCCAATAGGCATATTACTGCCTACAATTTCCTTTAAACTCTCTTCATTACTACCTTCAAAGCAAGCTTCCAACTTCTGTTGGTACAGTCTGCTTTCTACAAATAAGACTATGAACATAGAACTGGAATTTAAAGTAAACATCCAGATTCAACTCTAGTGTCCTGAACAGCATGCACCTAGGAAACAGATGCTTAGTTCAGAATAGCCTCTAGAATAGACTTTGTTTGCTCCTAGCCTTTTAAATCAATTTTCAATTTTTACCCTTTACAAATAGAATTGTAAATAAAAGAAAAAGCCCTTTACAAAAAGAATCCCCATTTTTATCTTCCTAGTAACTTAGAATGTTTACTGTATGGAAACAAAAAGCTTAGAAAAATCTAAACGGACATCATAAAACAGCTTAGGCAAGACTGAGCACTTTACCAAGGCCCAAACTCCCAACAATGGAAAGGAAAGGTATCAAAACGTCCAAGGTGATCTTTGAAAGAATATCCCACAAGAAAACAACTGAGGTATTTAACTTTCTGCAATTTTCTCATCGTTCCTTCCATATCACTAATTTTCATCGCTAACTCTTTACCATTATTTTCTTACTAATCCTAGATCACCAACAGTCGCTGTAGATTTCCAGAGGTGAGCCTGTTGACTGTCTGCACTGGAGAAGTGCCCTTCGTTCTGGTTGCAATGCAGTGACGTGGCAAAATGAGGCACAGTATGGAGTTTAAGTGCCGTCGAGAAGTCTAAATACAATCTCACCTCTACAAATGTGAGATTTGAAATATAGGGATAGATCCTAAACATTATGAAATCAAAGACTCACACATCTTCTGTGCCAACTGTTTCTGGGGCTCACAACAAAAACTGTCCTGTCATAGTGATTTCAAAACATTTTCTCCTTAGATACGGGTTAAAAATCCTCTGCATTAGCAAGGAAACTTCAGGACTTAAAATTTATTTTAAATCATGGTTTATAGTGGGTTGCATTTCTCCAGCCAATATACACGTTCCTCTTTTCCTGCGAAGTCTTCCACTACACTTTCCTGAAAAAGTAGCAGGTGCTACTACTACATACCTGGTAACCAAGTTACGAAGATCAACATGTTATCTGAAGCTGTAATTTAGAGCAGAATCAGAGAATAACCTATTCCTTTTCATCTGAACCAGTTTTGTTTTGTTAATATGTATAGGATATTCAATATTCTGAAAATCTTCAGATTAATCAGATCTTTCCACAGGCTTCCAACAATATGGTTAACAGATTCTAAGCTCTTTGGACTTAACCTCTGGAAGATCCGAAGACATTTTTAAGTATAATTATTTCTTTTTTTAAAACTGCAATCACATAATAGCAAAACATTGAACTACAGTGTTTTTTTCTACCGTATAAATTCTCAATAAAGTCATGCCGTGAGACCAAGACTTTTAAACCAAGTTTTATAGTGAGCTGCAATTGACAATATTTTGTACTTCTTTAAAGAAAAAACAAGCTATAGAATAATGTAGATGGAAACCAAAGGATGCATGTAATTCATTCATCTTCAGTTTTGGAAAGTAGCTAATAATTACTGACAACAGAAACAAAAAATACAAGGAAAATCTTAACACTCAACTCCAGGTGAATAAGTATTTGGAAACAACATAGTAAGATGGATCTTCTGAGATTATTTTTTTAACTGCATGCTATTTCAATTATTAATTCCAATTAAAATATGTAAAACTGTTATTCACTGCCTTGCATAAAACACCTTGTGCAGCTGTGTTTATAAAAGAATATTTAGTCTTTCAAAATAAATGTTATAGACAGAACTTGACAATAAACAAGATTAAGGCTATCAAAACAGGTGCCTTCAATCTCTCAAGCACTGCTACCCTACAGTGTTTTACTGCTCAGTCACCATTTGCCCAAACCACCACTTCTTGCTACTACTGCCTCCTGGATCTCAGTTCTGCGCCCTCCACTTCTACACATCATCTTTTGTGCTCTCATTGTAAACAGGAATCAGAACACTCTCTGACAATCAAAAACCATCAGCAGTAAACACAGTAACAAAGCTAGCAAGCCTTACCTTTCAAATATGTGTTGTATTTTATTAAACAAATGCACTATATTTTAGAATGTCAAAGCATCAGAAAAATGCTCATCAACTACCTGTTTGTATAATTACAAAGACAGGATAAAAGACACCAATCGAGTATTATTCATTTGAAATTTTTTATTTTAAAGTCTCATGCAATCAAAAACTACTCAGTAAGACAAACTCTGTAGGCAAACTCTTGAAGAAAAGGTGAAAAGAAAATGATAAATTGTTGTACACCCATAGCTGCTATTTTTTTGTACAAATGGTAGTTCACTTGCCAAAAGCATAATAGTACAAGGAGCATGCTATTACAAAAAAGACATGTTGATGGTGAGGATAAATCTGACAGAGGGTTATGGTGGCAATGTACTCATTTCCTCTTACTTTCTCTAGATTTTAACAACTTTTAATTTTTTTTAATGTCTCTTTTTTGTCAATACAACTGGCAAGAACAGATGGAAGACAAGCACTAGTACAGCTGTAGCTGAAGATCTTTTTCTTTTAAAGAGCATGTATGCTACAATGTAGAAGAAACTCCTGCACAAGGTTAATAAATTTACCTATCTCATTGCTGCTGCTGTCAGCACTCCCAGAAAAATACTGTAGAATAGTAGCTCCAAATAATTCACAGGCAATTCGTGAAAAGTTCTGATGGGAGAACAAGGACTAATATTATTTATTGAGTTCAAAGCCAAGCTTGTTGAGCTCTGGATACACACGTAAACAGACAATTATGAACCATTGTCCCAGGCCTCACAATTGAGTTACACTAGCTGTTGCTGAGGCCAGGAACATCAGCTCTAAAAGAGGCTGGATGAGCCACTCAGGATAATTTTTTTGTGGCTTAGGGTAGAAGGGTGGACCAATTTTACAAAGAATAAAAGAGTGGGCCTCTTCCCAAGTAAAAAAAAAAAAAAAAAAAAAAAAAAAAAAAACCAACCAAAAACACTCAGGAAAGCAGTCAAGTGCCTAGACTGTATTTTAAGAGCTGCTTTATCAACTATTTTGCCCTGAATGCTTTTTTTGGTTTTTTTCTGCAAGAAAGCCAGGTGGATTACTAGACTCCACTTCTACAACTGTCACAGGAAAACAGACTGCTGCTGGCAAACTCAAATAAGACTTGTTAAGATAACTTTAAGTACTCTCCCAAAGATTGTAGCCCCAGGCATAGTCGTAGGGAGCAGGTGAAAATCAAAGGATTTGAAGTCATGAGAGTTCAGAAGTCCTTTTGTTTTCAACTACAAAATAGTCCACTGCTCTCTAAATGAGTGGTAAGCACGATCAATACTGTAACTATCCAGTTACAATTCAAGAGTGTTAGCAGAATCCAGAGATCTACACTACTCTTCCAGGTTCACAGGCAACTGATCAAGACCATAGTTTAAGAAGAAATTTACAGTGTACGTATCAAAGTCAGAAAAATAGTCCATGTCTGTCCTATACTGCTTTGTAAAAGAAATTAGGTCGTTGAACAAGACATGCACAAAAAAATCCCCTAACATTTTGTGTCTTTAACACAGCCTTGCCTGATCATCTCTTTACTAGGCCAGAAGTCAAGATTCTGTGGCTAGCAGAAGTCTAAGGTCAGATCAGTCTTTGAAAATGTAATATTAAAACTGTAAATATTTATCCAGCACACACAGAGACATTTAATCAGGTGAACATCAATTTAATATTTACTGTATCTTGAAGAGGAAAGAACTTTCTTTCCCTATGCCCTTTCAACAAAAAGCAAATAGTTAAGTGTCAGCAAAGTTCAACTCTTGCAGAGATGCAGCAGAGTGAAATATTTACATTTCACAGATACTACTCTTAATGTTCCTGACAGCAAAAGGGAAATTAACAAATTCTTATATATTTTGCCGTATCTTAAGGGAATTGGTGCCATTTATAAAGATTCAGTGTGTTTTCTCTGTGCAGCACTGAGGGATTATAAAGCAAAATAAAAGACTTTTTTCTGCATCCACCCCAGAGGTTAAAAATGAAAGAGACAACTTTTCAGATGATCAACGTGTGTCCACATGCACACACAAATACCATTGCATTAACTTTTTCTTCTGAAAAACAAGAGTAGAGGTAAATCAAAAGCTTTCATCCTAATGTGGTATCAGATGAACAAAAAAGAATGCTTTAAACCTATGATGATTGCAGAATTCTTCAAAACAGCACAGGATATGAAAGAATATTGCACCTTTTTTTTGTAACCGTTAATATATTAGTGACAGAGAAGGGGACACAGACACAAGTGCTCTAATTCTCTCAGCAGCAAGGAAAAACCTCTGGAGATGTTCCAGGTGATTCAGTTAACAGGGAACAGGCAGAAGAATACAAGAAAACTAGCTTGACATAGAGTAGCTTACATGCCCTTTCACTGTTCCTCATACATAACTGCCCTGGCTTTTAATATCTTCATAAGGCACATCATTTAACTTTTTTTAGCATCTATCAGCACTCTTTCATGAAAAAGCTGCCTTGACAACTTAGAATATACCATTTAAATAAAGCAGTCTGAAACAGAATATTTTATTTATATTTCTGTACTTTTGTACATCTGTACTCCAATGCTCAGTAATTAAAATGTGGGTCATTTCAAAGAGTCATATTTCTGAAACTGTAGTCAATTGAACTGCTCCGCACTACCACTTAAAACATACCTTCAAAAGAAACACCATGATAAAGGTGACCTAGAAACAATGAAGCACAAACAGTATGTAGACAACAGCAGTGCCAGCAAACAGTGACTGTTATGTCCCTACCACTAACAAATTTCAGAAAAATCAGTTAACTCAGAAGTAGCAATGACAACGTATCACTTCTCACCATCTTACATGGCTCAACTAAATGCTCGCAGGGACTCCGCTTTATGATAAGCTATGTGAGGACAATCATTTTCATTGTTACTAAACCCAGTTACTAAATCCAAGGTTTAATTGTGACTCTCACACCCTAGAAGACATTTAAATTAACAAGAGAAAAGGCACAGGAATCCACATCACACTTCAAGCAAACTGTAATCACTACCTTAACCTTACAGTGTTTTATCCTCATCTTGAAACACTTTCAGATAGAGCATATTCCACATCTCCATGATGACACTTGGCTTTCCACTCAATTCCCTTGTATATGAAAAGATCAACACTCAATTGTACGGAGACAGGAATTTTTATACAAAACACACATAAATGAAAATGGCATTTCTGAAAGGAATCAGAAGACATGTGCCTTTCTCATTCCTGTGCTCCAAGGGAGTAGCTTCGCCTTATTATATATTTTTTTAAAATAATAAGAACTGCCCTTTTCACATTGCCTCTCCAATATCACAATATATTGTGTTGCCTGATAAATACAAAACCTGCAATTTTTCTACTACATTTGAGCTCGAATTTGTAGCACTGGATGATAAAAACTGTTACTCACTGGATTCAATGATGCAAATTCTACCACCAGGTATGTCTTCAGATCTCTTCAATCTATCAAACTGCCTCAAATAGGTTTTACACCACTGTTAACCTGGCTGTAGTTCAAAACTTCAGGTGCCAGTCTCAGTTACTCACAAAGCAGAACTGCTCCGATTGAAGTGTGCACATACTTGAGCTTATACATGAAACATGTTTGGTTTGTTTTTAAATAAAGAGCACGCAAAGAGCATTAGGGGCAGCATAATGAAGCTCATACATGAAGACAAATGTATCTGTATGTGACTAAAGATATTGTTAAACTTTTAACTGAATAGAAATGCTACGTTTAATTGAACTAGATCAGTGAATTACTATTGCAGTTTTTAAAGAAACAAGCATCTAAGCTGAATTTGCCCTTTAAAACCTAAACATCTGTTCAAGATTCCTGTTATTCTACACTTTAAGATGTAGTTAACATGGCTAAACAAAGTTTTACTTCATTCAAATATCGTATTTGTGTCATACTTTAGAAAACTAATTTGTGATCTCCATTTCCTCTAAAATACATTCCAGACCTATGATTACTTACACAGCTGTAAAACGATTTACTTGCATTCTACAAGTTCATATAAAAATAAATTACAAAATAATTTGTGTTTGAGAATTAAAGCATCTGTTGGTCTCCTTTCAAAACTGTGTATGTGCATTCTTCACGTCATGAAGTGAAATACAATTTGGAATTACAAAGCTTAGCACTATGAAAAGCACAAGTATTACAAAAAAAAAAACCACCAACGCTGGAGAGTGCAGCACCTAAAGCTAATAAGTTCAGGTACAATGGCAGATTTAAAGCTGACAGCAAGACTTTAACCCTGGTATTACTATATAACAAATACTGATTTTTTTTTTATTATTATATAACTCTGCAATTAAAACATTAACATGAGTGCTGGAACTATGATAATATATGTGCTTGCCTCTAGTCATTTGAATTCTTTTTTAACAAAATACGTTGTACAGGACGTATAAAAACAATTTGAAACGTTTCAGACACTTTCTTCTGTCAAGGCCTGTTCTTGACTTTGATGTGCTTTTCAGAAAAAAACTTCATGCCTAAACTGAGACCTGGAGGAAAATGATTCTGCAATGGTTGGCCTTCACAATGGCAACTGTAGCAAATGATAAACTATGTGCAATAAAGCAGTCACAGAATCACAGAATGGTATTGCCAGTTACCACAATGGGTCCTCTGGATAATATTTATTTTTCGGTGACCAAGAAGTTTTAATCAAATAGTAAAACTTCAATCATTATATGAAAACAATACTGAGCGTATTTTATTTAGAAGTATCGTTATTTCTCATCTTTAAATTTATTTTTCCCAAGCCTTTAAAACGGTAGCGGTGTTCTTACATATACAATTAGGTATAGAACTGATAATGCCATGTATTCTTGCTAGACATGGAACAGCTTTCTCTTATTAGCCAGCATTATTTCCAGCAGTCAGAGTTCAAATAATCTTGAGCTATTTCTTTTTAATCAAATTAATAACAAGTCTATGTTAATCACTTAAATTCAGACTATCAGACAGGATAGCCGTAACACAAGATACTGCTCAGCTCATGTACACATTTAGAATACGCTATACTAACTAGATGGACAGCTAATTTTATTTTACCTTCACTGCAGAATCCAAACACAACTCTTTCCTTTAAAAACAGAACCGATCAACCAACCAACCCAAAACAACCAACTTCAGAAATACTCAACCTGCAGACTTAAGTGTTTAAATTTATTTGGAATGTTCCTTCTAATCTGGATTTCACCAGGAAGTCATATAAACTGTTGTAAAATTACTAATTGAATGCAAATTCAATGCTCTAGAACAGAACTCTGACGTCATTTCTGGATTATAACATGACCTTATAATATAAACAAAAGGATTTTTAGAAGTGAAGTACAAATATTCTGTAAGTTAATCAAAAGCATTTAGGTACAGCATATCTACAATTTATGGAATCATAAATTTCAGCTATTTTAATTTTTTTATTAATCATTTCACAGTTCTAAAAATGTAAAACATGTACAGATTGGCTAGATCAGAAACCAGTCAAGTTCTGCACTGGGTACAGAGATCTTAAGAGTGGCTAGTAATGATACTCATTATTCTCTAAACATGGCAACTTTTGTATCATTTAACTTCCAGGATCAAGGGGATAGTCATAACATCTTTAAAAACTTCCCATCAGTATAGCTCTGCGTTCAAACACAGGCATAAGTTAAAACAAAACTGAATGAGAAGTCATAAAAAACAGGTCTATTCGTACATGCTGCCTATTTATACCACAAGAGATAAGTTGGTTAAAACGTCATTGACTGATCTTCTGCATTTTCTGACACGTCAAATTTTACTGGTGTTTAAGCATCGAGATGACATAGGCCATACTCTACAAAGCTTTTGTCTTCAGTACAGTTCTCACTTTAAGTCTTAAGAGTTAATTATTTTTATAGTACTTATACCTGAGTGCTCTGCAAGTCTGCCAGAATGTGTTTTACAATATGAAAGTAAAGACTTTTGCTCACACTAGGAAGTACACACAAGAAAAAGGTTCTAATCCATTTCTGTTTCTGTGACTAGATTATTCCTTTTCCCCACTGAGCAATATTGTGTATAAGCCGATTAAATAATAAAATATGAAAATAAAAATACAATTAAGAAGTTTCTAATATTTATTTTGTCCTAGCTCTCACAGTGTTATTTCTTCTACTTAAGAATTCGAATTGCATAAAGTGTAACATCTAAAATGGCACATCAGTTACAGCTGCTCAGCTGCTTTTTTTTATTAGAAAGTCCTTGCCCATTTTAGAAACCTGTATTATTGTGGCTTTTATAAACAACATGGCTAGCACAACTTTGCAGTACAAATCAAATTAACATTTTTAAAACTCAAACCAACACTGTATTACCTAAAAACATACTACATTCTCAGTGGGGGTAGCAACAGGGCAACCTGGAGCTCCAATAAGTGAGCAGTCTGTAGAAGCATAGACTGCGACCAGAGCTGATACTTTTTACAGTTAGTAAGTGAAAATCCATTTTTAGTGCTGACTGCTTCCATAAAAAAAAAGAGAACATGTACTTATTTCCCTTGCTCTTACATTAACTTCAAAATATAAAAGGTACAAATTCCCACAATGAAGAACAAAGTGGAATTACCACAAGAATTATCTTGCAGTAAAATAAGCATTAACTATCGGCACAAAAGAGAAGGCAGGTGCCATAGCAATGCCTGAGCCTGTAAACGTGTGTTTGTGGGTGCAGTACCCTCCGCACAGAGCTTTGGTGCAGGAACCGAGGTCTGTGTAGCACGCAGGGAACGTCTGTTTCCATCTTGACTACTGCGAATATACTATTCTCAAACACAGAGGCAAGCCTCCAGGCCTTTGTAGTCCCACACTCAGCTTTAAAACATCGGTCCACGAGGTGCCGAAGCGCACGCTGGCGGGGTGCAGGTACCGTATTTAACAAGCGAGGAGGAAGAAGGTGGCAGAAGAGATGAGTGAAGAGTCCAGACCCCGCGCTTGGCGACCTAATAAACCCGCCCGCAGCCCCGCGCAGCCGCCTCCGGCCGCTGCGTGAAGTTGGCCGGGCATCACCCGCCCTACCGCCCGCCAGGCGCAAGGGAAGAAGGCCTCCTCCTCCTCCTCCTCGGCCTCCTCTCGCTCCCTCCTTTCCCCCCCCCCTCTCAGCACGCCGCCGGATCTATTCTTCTCCGTTCAATCTCCCCCAGCCTCAGCCTCGGGGCGGAAGGAAGAGGGATGCGTGTGTGTGTGTGTGTGTGCGTGCGTGGGGGGGGTGTCTCTATTACCCTCTCCCCATTCCCGTTTCCCAGGGACGATGACAACGGCCCGCTCCCGCCCGACGTGGGGGGAGGGAAGTCCCCGGGCCTTGCCGAGGGGAGTGCTCCCCGGGTCCCGGGGTTACCTGCGGGAGCGCTCCCCGATCTCGGCGGCGCCAAGCACCACCCCCCACACCCCCCCCCT
>WBNH01010950.1:0-183638 GCA_013401255.1 Urocolius indicus | reverse complement strand
CGCCCCGCCCCGCCCCGCGCGCCCGCGTTCCCTGCTCCGCTCCCGACCCGACCCGGCCACCCCGGCACAGCGAAGGGTTGCGGGAGCAAGGTGTTAAACGCCGCGCTGTTCCGTCACCGGGGGCGAATCCAGGAGTTGGAGACGCCCTCGTCGCCTTTTACAGCCCAAAGCCGGGTCCCCGGAGGGGAGAGGCGGCCGTTTTTCTCCTCACACCTTGCCTGCAGAACCGCACCTCACAGCAAGGCTCGCGGGGACACCGCCAACAGCTCGCTCGCAGGGTTGAGGAGAAACAATCAGCGGGATGGAGAAGGGGGGGGGGGGGAAATATTCCAACAAAAAAAAGAATCACCAGCATTTACCAAAGGCTATTATTTATCAAGAGAAATGGGGGGAAAAAAAGCAACAACCCCACCAAAATCATAATGCAAGTCAATCTAGCCCAGTGCACTTACTATGTGAATATAACTTGACAAGTCTGACACCAAAGTCTCCAAATCCAGAACTAGACATTACTGTTTCACTAACCCAGGGCATATTCAGCCAAGTTTGGTTTCTGGCAGAGTGTATTTCCCTGTGAACAGTGGCACTACCCACATCTCACACCACCGTGCCAGCCCAGCAGAGCACCTGCTTCTCCCTGAAGCACAATCGCCTTACTCAGCTGAGAAATCCCAGCGGCAGCAGCTGTATCTAACAGGTAAACTTGCTCTCAGGACATAACATTTTCATTCCCTCAAACGCAAAGACTCTCCTGTGACTCGCCATCAGGGCAAGCTCAAAGAACTCAGAAGGATGAGGGCTGAGGCACTGAAGATGGAACCTTGGGACTGCCTTTAGATGCTGTTTTTCAAGGGCTTTGTTAGTTTTTTTCAGCTCAGCAGAGCTACGGCAATGTGAATTAGGCTGTGACTTGAATTGCATTTCATCATTTTCCAGTCAAGAATAGGCCATGCTCTGGATAGACTATACCCTCATAGCCTCACAAATGCCCCTCTGACTGGAGCCACAAGGCCTCTTCATGGGTAGTCAGTACTCTCACCACAAGCCAGATGGAGTCAGGGACTTCCAAACTGAAGCAGCTTTACACAAAGGTAACATAAGATAAGCCCGGTATCTGACAGAGACCTGGAATCGTACAGCTCCATTCTTAAAGAAACACAACATAGTATTAAGTCTTTTTACAATCAGAATTGGAAGTTTTTCACCTCCAACATGCTAATTTTCTCTCATGCAAGGTGTTCTCCAACATGCTAGTTTCTCTCATGCAACATGAGAGAAAAAGCCCATCTCTAGCAACTGCTGTTGTTGCAATATCAGGCCACTAAGGGAGTCAGTAGGCTAGAGCAAATGCACTTTTAGAAGGTAAGAGGATTAAGTCTTTCAGACTGAAAAACAACAGCCATGGAGTAGGAAGAGCACCCAAGTAAAATGACTGAAATAGGCTCCTTAACACTTTATCATTCTGAAACAATTGAATAAAGGCTCTTTAACAGAAGTACACAGTGGGAGGTCAAAAGACAGTGGTCTTTAATTGAAGCAGTGAAGGCTCTTGAGGAAAACCTTTTCCATTGTGAAGATGGCTAAACAGTGGAACAGGTTCCCCAGAGAAGCTTTGCAGTGTCCACCCCTTTCCAAGGTCCCATGGGATAACCACCTTAGTAACCCACTCATAGCTCACAGTCGTTCCCACTTTGAACCAGAGGTTGCACTAAAGAGCTCCTGAGGTCCCTTCCAAGCTGAGTAACACTGTTACTGTGCGAACTGCTCAGTTAAGTGCAACTTTCTGGCAGTTTTCTACCAGAACTGGTCCCCCTTCATATACGATTTAAAAGCAGCACACTGTGCTAAGATGTTCAAGGCCTTTGACTCTCTTTTGTTCTTTCTTTTCCTGTTGGCATTAGGAGTAAATAAAATGAGAAGCGACAATTCTGTTCCTCTTATTGTGGAGGCTTTACATGGGATTCGTAGTATGAGAGTAATCGATAAAACTATTGGCTTCATCCTCCTTCGGAAAACTTACTGAAATACTCTGGTTACAATTCTCTGGGATTTGATAGCTTTCCTTTTAAGTAAAATTGAAGCAAGTCTAGTTTTCCTTCTTAAAATGGATGGAATACCACACTGCACAATAAAGTTTTGCAGAAAGTACTTTGATACTGACCTTGAAGTGACCACAAAACTCCCACATAGTTGCTTTTTCCAGAATATTTATTCCAGAATCGTAAGTTATGCCAGTGAAGGAAGGAGAAGAATGAATAAACGAGAAACCAGAGGAGAGGTAGGATTTACACTGAGAGATGTATGGACAAAGACTTGACCTCAAAAGCACAGAGCCTGAATTTGAAACAAAGTTGATCTCATTCCACTATATTTAGCCAGTTTCCTGTAGATCTATAATAAACATTTAAACAAACACACTTAGCATTTAAAAGAGTTTAGGTAACAAAGCCTTTTAACAACCCTATTTAATTCCAGCAGCAGAAAAAAGGTATATGATTATGGTTCATCCCATATCTCATAACAGCTCTACTCCAAGAATAGGCTACAGAATGAATACTGTAATACATCTCTGATTATAGCTAAATGTTCTAAATTAAACAAGCATACAAGTGAAGTAACATCAAAACAGTATTAGTGCATAAACATTGGCTCCTTCTGGGGCAAGGCCACCTTGCTCCACTGAGGCTGTCTAATTCAATGACTTGCAATATTACTCATACCAAAGCTGGAATATTTCCCATTGTGTTGTGAGACAGAGTGAGTTTGCTGTGCAATACAAGCTTGCTGTGGTTCCAATGCTCTTCACAACTGCTGAAATTCATAACAGAAACTTGGGTTTTGCAGAAAAGATCTTCAACATGTTTTCCAATGTGTCAATGTACTGTATTTGGGATTTGCAATGATAGGGCATACTTCCTGTGTGGATGCAAACACTTAGCTTTACAATTCTGAGAGAAAAGTAAGACTGAATAGATCTTTAATCTGCTATTTGAAAGTTTATTCCATAAGAGAAGGCAAAACAGTTATGTTTGTTTCCTACTTCTGACAAGTCCAAATATAGACTCAATAATCTAACAAGTATCATTCTGACAAATGCCCTTAAGAAATCATCCAAGTGAGCAATTGCCTATTGCTTCCTCTTAGCAGAGGAAATCACATGCAAGAGTTAGATTCAAAACCACGTGTGTCAGGAGACAGAGCTGGTGTTCCAGTAGGCAGAGAGGCAACTAGATCTGTTATTAGCCACTTGCAGCTTCAAGTAAGAGGATATTGCTGTTTTCTTCACAGTAACTCTTTCTACACTTTTTTTTTTTTTGAAGGCACAGCTATGTGTCATCTCCCATACACACTGCCAATCTTTACTTATTTTTTCAGTTTGTTTTCAAAGAGCTGTTTACATTTTTGACTGAGCTTTAGCCCATTTCTGTCTTCTGCCCTTCTATGCTAACTCTGCTTCCACTCCCATTTACATTTTCAGTTGCCCTTCCTTCTTCACTGTAATCATTATAAAATCTCTTAATTTGTAACTAAAAGTATAGAAATAAGTTTTCTATTGAGCTGTTCCTGCATTTATTACATATGTTCACATAAGGAGCTCTCTTATTCCAAGTACTTACGCATTTCAGAGACTGTAAGAGGAATTCTGAGCCATTGTATTTGTAACTACATGTTGCTCGTGATGGCCTGATAATTGGAAACTCTAGTTAGTTTACTATGCTACTCCTTCTGGTCAAGCTTGACTTACTCTGAATATCTTGTGCTTACCCTAGCATGCTTATGTTAGACACTCTCAACACACCATCACAGAAGTCACCTCAATTGGAAAAACATGTTCAAATGCAACTGAAGCTTTAATTTACAAGCCAGCTTCTGTTCTCGGATGCACATTCTGCAAGGCTGTGTTAATTTCAAAGGGAAGTGCTTTTATCAGGAAAGCACAAGAAAGAGACTTGGAAATTACCTTCAAGTTACATGACTCAAACTTTCTTGTAGGAGGATTGGATAACCTGATGCAAGTACGCTGGCAATGCAAGTCACATCTGTGTCTTTTCCAACATTGCTAAAATAAGCTCAGCCTGGAAGCATTTCCTGTACAGGGTTCTAGTCTTGAAGTCTGAACTTTGTGCCATCCTTTTTCTGATTATAGTGTACAATTACAAGGTAGAGTAATCATTGTTTCCTATAGCTGCACAGTCACCATTTAGTTCTGCTTCTAACAAGACAGTTCTTTTAACATAAAGGTCAGACAGCGGTTTTGCAACAGCAATTATAACATACTTATCTCATTTTAATGTAACAGCAGAACTACACGGATAGAAAATCCTTATAGTCTCAGCTTGCAAACATTGTAAAAAACATAACTAATTTTTTATAGCAAATTCCAACTACAAGCATATCCCTTTTTTTTGCTTAGGGAAGCTCAAACTAAGACAAACTATGGGCAGTTTTTCAATAGATGTATAAATATGTGTATTGAAATCTTCAATAAATTAATTCCAGTACTAAGACATGAAGCTTTCAAAATGATATTTAAATATTTCAAGGACAATTCATTGGTAATTTTCACATATTATAAATAACAAAAGACTGCTTATTTGAAGTGCTGCTGTTTGTAGAGCAACAAGCAAACCTACAGTCAAAAAGCCTGAAGTGAAAACATAGGAGATGGGCTGAGAATATTTTTTAGTTAAATAAAAAAGGAAAATAGTGTTTACCTGAGGAGAAAAGACCTTCAGCAGCAATTGGGATCATTCTTTCACATTGTTACCTTCTTGATCCTGCACATACATACCGAATCTCCAACTTGTAACGATAAGTCTGCAAAACCAGAGTTCTTTCTCCCAATCAACTATGACAATGTTATTACAGAGCAGAACAGAATTGAGCATAATATGCTAAGAATAATTCCCATCATTTCTTTCTTTACCATCTCAAGAAAATAAGATGCAAAAATAAGCAATTTTGGTTCAAGCCTGTTTTAGTTAGCTTCTGGATTAACAAATGAGACCTAGACTATCACACTCATCTTAAAAAAAATCAAAATAGACATGAAATAAATTTTAGCCATGGCTTAAGATCACATTTGCTATCGAAAGAATGTAAAATATCACAATACAGACAAAATCAGTAGGTAGACTCTCTAGGCAAAGGACTTTTTCTAAGGTGTGTTCCACGTATTATGGCACACACTTTTCTACAGTGATTGGTCCAGACTCACCACATGCATCTATGCTTTGGTAGCTACCGAAGTCACAACATATAGAAAACAAGAAATTATGGAATAGCCAAGGTTTACTTCATACTGAATAAACCTGTCTGTCTGCAATGCCTAGTCAACTACTGACAAAAAAGTATTTGTGGAAAAGAGTCCCCAAAGATGAAATAGGCCTTCTTATTACCTTGACAATTTTGTCATCATGTTCAGCAGTTAAGCCTGATTTTCCAGTTTCAGAACTTATTTTCCTCATTATTGTCATATAAATTGCAGGATTTTGTCTAAGAAGATAAGATTCTTATCGCTTCTGTTACCTTTCAGTAAACAGAAAATCCAGTTATCAAAGTAAATAATTTCCCTTCATTTCCTCTATTAGATCTTAGTCAGTGAGGCTCAGCTCATTAGAAATTCAAACAGCACTAGCGGGGACACCAGAAGTCCATGGTGGCACAAACTATACAGAGAACCTGTTTTCTTCTCCAAACGTGCTTGTGTTTTACAAAAGAACAGGTCAGTGTGAATGAAAATCTTGCACTGGAAAACTTAAACGGAGACAAGCAAAATAGAGATGATTAGGAGTACACAGGCAGGGTATTGGCCAGCATTAAACTTTAAGGAATTTTAAATAGCATAGCTGCCACCTTACCTGGGAGTGATAAGGAAAATCCTGGGGAAAAAAAAGAAGAAAAATCACTGACTACTTATAACTTTTGCAGAAGAAACTTACATAGCTATGACTTCTCTATTCTTTTATATTTCTACTCCAGCATGTTTACTGAAAACACATACTAGAATGACAATATTTACTATTTACACTATAAATCATGTTTTGATATAGTATATGTTCCTGGCTTGGATTTTTGTGGCAATACTTAAATTTCTCTCCAGATGCCCTAATAAAAGTTACTTAATTCAATTAAAGCATGTATGGTTGGGATAAAACAAGTGAAGAAATTGGGACTGCTTCAGTGAGATACTCAAGCTCTGGATGAGAAAGCATTCACCTTCTTAAATGTTATTAGACAACACTATCAGTATGAATAAGACTTAACTGTCCAAAATCACACAGATAATACAAACATTTAATATAGAAAATTGTATAGCAGATATTTAAAAAAAAAAACCAAAAAAACCCAGGGTATGCAGGTCAGCCAGATATCTTCCTTTGTTGAGTGTAATCCCTGATGTAGCAGGAGATGGTAGCTTGATGAGAAGAAATACAGACACTTTCAGTGTGTGCTGAACATTTCGTCCACTTAAGTGGCTTAATAATGTCTACAAACACCTCTTAATCCTTCACCTTTCCAAAAGATTCAAGAGTCCACATATACACAGTCCTTACACATCCTTTTTATGTCATGGCCAATAACTAAGAAAAATTATTTGCGAATTGCACTCAGAGAGAAAAGCTTGCCACTTGAATATAGTGCTTTTAACACTGTGAACTTGATGCTCATTTGACACTCATTAACTACATATGTGTGTCAGTATAACTACAGCTCTTCATTATGAAAGGTAATGAGAAAATGAGCTAACTACAAGTACTGTGTGGCTCTGCAAAACACCACCTGAACAGATAATGCTCAGTAAGAGTCAATAAACTCAGCTGGCTTGAGCCGATACACACAGTCATTAGGTGTGCCAGCCCTGGACTTCCCAAACTCTTGCAATCACCTGGGGAAAATTAACTCTTCCCATGCATTGAAACTACTCACCTCTCCAGATGCAGATCCCTGGATTCAGAATTCAGTTTACAAGGCTGACAGACTTAGCAGCTGGCTGGCTCAGGTCCAGCAGAGCTTGCCAGTAACATTACATCCAATTTGTCAATCACAAAAGCAAGAAACAATCCAGTTAAAATAGCATGGTACTTCAGTTCTTTTCCTTCTCTAGGTCCCCTGAAGCTCTGATCTCAGATCAGGGAAGAGGCTATTACAAGAAAATGTGCAAAGCATTCCAGGAAGTTCAGGAAAGTTTTTATTTTTCAGTTTTGAAGTCAAAATACAGGAACAAATTTTTGTTGCTGTTGATAGATTGAAACAGGTACAATTTTTCATTTTTCCATGGAAATCTATCATTTGGAGAAAAACTCCCTCTAATATAGCTCATTTTGAGAACAATTCACTTTAAGAAACAAAAGCACAAACAAAAACTACTTATGGCAATTGCTACAGTTTCCCAGTCCAAGACTGTGCTTTCTCAAACACAAGCTGTACAGAAAACACACTTCTGTTTACTCCTGACAACTACCCTTTTTTAAGCCTTAAACACAAGATTGTATATAACAATATTGGGAATAGCACATCGGCTGCTGGATCCTGAACTAGTGGAATCAGGTACATTGCTGGGGATAGACAGCAAAAGTTCATACTGCTTCTGTAGGAACACCACTATTTACTTCACAATGTAATATAGTCTAAAGCACTCTGTTTGCATAAGCTTTGATACAGGCCAACTTGTAATCCACCTAGTGAATACCTTTTGCTAACAAGGTATGCTTTCCCATGCTTGATAACCCTAAGTATGCTCCACCTTCAACTCCTGGCCTCTTGAATCACAGACTTCTTAAGGGCATTTATAGCCTTAAGATAATGAGAGGTAGGTGGCCTAGGTAGCCTTTCAATTCTATATAAAATTGCAAATGTAAAGGTGAAATATACTGCTACAAGTATGCAAAACAATGAGAAATTTTGTATTCACTTACTATAAGACTTGTTCTTAGTATATCAAATAATTATGGGTGTTCTCACATTGGCGAAAACTTATGGAATATGGTATTCAAAAGCTCTTTTTCAGCTCTTTTTAGACTGGGTAGCTGTAAGATCTGGGCTGTTGACTCTCCAAGATTTTTGAAAAAGCAACACAGTAGAAGTCATCTTGTTGAGCTTCATATATTTTATAGCAGTCACTTGTTTTAAGGGCAAGTCTTAAGGAACTAGCATCAGTATACCCTTCATATTTTAACCGAAAGATTATTTTGCCTAGGCAATAGTACTACCACAAGGTTTTGTATCCTCAGATCTGTTCTTGCTGTGAATGCATTAGCTGAAGGGTTGACTTCATCACCGTTGAAAGGAGCCCAAACCACTCATAAGTTACTAAATGATACATTCGGAAGCAGAGCAGGGCACAGCAGAGGCAAGGTTTGGATATCTTCATGGAGCTTTTTAACTTGTTAGCAGAAGGATGTTTCAGTAATGCTTTAAAGACATACCTTCTCAAATCCCTGCCCCCCTACCGCCCCCTTTCCCAGCAAGATGTAGAAGAGAAAAATAAAATTTATCTCTTCAGAACAGAGCCCAGGCACTGGTGGAATCAACTGTTAGAAGCCAAGTGATCCTTTTCACTCTTGTGCTTCCTTTGCAAAATTCACACACACACACAAAATTAAAAGCTCTTACACAATCAGAAATATTGTCTGTGCCCTACTGGATGAAAAACTGCATTCACTCACGACCAAATTAAGCCTTTCACCTTCATATGCACCTATTCAGGTATAATTAAACAATCAAGAAGCTAAGCTACAATCTGAAAACAATATCAGTCCTTTAAATGTCTGAACTAAAACCACTCTGGCAGCAGTGCAAAGATAAGAAAAATGTAAAAAGTTGACAAACAGCATAAGTAATTTAGAAAGCTCAGACTGTATTAATAACTTTTGCCCAAGTTGAAAAAAAAAACAAACCAAACAACTTTAAAACGTGATCTTGCCTTGTTTTTGCTATATTAAAATCCAGATACAGAGGAGTACTAAGATTTATTCTTGTGTCCTTCAGAGGTGAGAGATACTGAGAGAGTAATTTCTGAGCCTCAGTTTTTCTAGCGTGGTGACAATATTCACTAAATGCATTACAACAGCATCCCCAAAGGAAAACTTGTACCATCAGTGACCAGCTCATGAGTTAAATATCTTGCAAAACCCTACACTCCTGGATCCTTCCTGACTTCTTTGGGCCACAGCTTGTAGTCTCTTCAACTTTGTGCCGTGCTGCTTTACCATCAAAACTTTCTTTTCCAAAAAATCTCATGAAAGAGATACAGTTCTGTGCAGCTCAATGAAGATCTTGTGAGCTGTCAGCAAGCCAGCCCACGCCCAGCCTTGGACATCCCAGCCACGAAGCAAGAGCTGAGTAACGCTCATGGCAGGTTTAGAAGCGGAAAAGCTGCTGGCAGAAGACGTTACTGTGTTTTAGATCTGGGCTTCGGCTGCATTTAGAGCCCTACAGGCTTTTTTCTTTTCCCGACTGGAGAAGTCGTTGTTGTCTGTAGAGGCAGCCATACAGACCCTGGAAAGCGCTAGACGTCCCCTAGAGCCGCAAACATCAGTGTCCCATTGCTCATCGTTCAAGCGAGTGCGTACAGCGGGCTGCCAAACCCCGGCCTTTTCCGTGGGAAACGCATCATTTTCCCAAGCGTTCCTCAGAGAACAATACTCGCCGCTCAACCCCCGAGGTGCCGCCTTCGCTTCTCCCACTCGAGCCCCTGCGCCGCCCGTCTCAGCCGCGGCCGCTCTCGCCCCGCTCCCGGGCCAGCTCCGGCGCAATGGCGCCACCCGGTGTCCGCACGGGGCCCTGCACGGGAGAGCGCGGCTTTCCGCGGGGAAGCGGGACGGAGCAACTCCCGCGGGCAGTTCTGCACACGTCCGTTATTTTTTTTTTTCCCCCCTGGAGGGAAATGGTGGTTCTTTCCTCCCTGCGTACCTGCCCCAGTGTTCCTTCTTGTGCTGCCCAAATAATAAACCCATCCAAACACAGATGCCACTCCGAGGGCAATTTTGCTTGCAGTCTGGAGCCAGCAGCTCCCCAGGATGCTTACCCGAAATACTTGGCAATAAAAACTTAGAAGACTGTACCTCCCTGCTTGCCCACAGGTGTTGACATTCTTTCATTCTTGAGTCTCCCCCCAAAAAAATCGGTAAATCCTCTCTAACAGCAGGCTTTTAACAATACAGACAAAAAGAAGTGGTTTGGTCAATATTAGCAGCCCAGCTGAGCGTGTTTATTTTGCAGAAAGCCCTTCAATCTCCCACAGGTAGAAGTGACTAAAAGTCACTATTGTTCTAGAAATCTAGACTAATAAGAGATTGCTTTTACTTGTGTACTGTGATGCTAATTATATATGCCACATCAAAACAAAAGCCAGATCATTAGCAAAAGATTTGCACTTCAGCTACAGTTTGTATTTTTATTCAATTTAGGTATTTCAACTCTGCTGAAGTCTGCATGCATTTGCTTTGACTTAATAGCAAAATTACACCCCATATGCTTTGCACACTGAGTACCAGAGGTTGTCAACTCAGCTTTTGTCCTTCAGTTTGTGTTGATTAATCAGAAGGTCGATTCACAAAGCTCTGCTCATTCACCAGAAGGCTGCACTACCATTCAGCAGGATCTCGACCAACTTGAGAGTTGGGCAGAGAGGAACCTCATGAGGTTCAACAAGGACAAGTGCAGAGTCCTGCATCTGGGGAGCAACAACCCCATGCACCAGTACAGGCTGAAGATTGACCTGCTGGAGAGCAGCTCTGCAGAAAGACCTGGGAGTCCTGATTGATAATAAACTAAACATGAGCCAGCAACGTGCCCCCGTGGCCAAGAAGGCCAATGGCATCCTGGGATGCATCAAGAAGAGTATGGCCAGCAGGTCAAGGGAGGTTCTGCTCCCCCTGTACTCTGCCCTGATGAGGCCTCACCTGGAGTCCTGTGTCCAGTTTGGGCTTCCCAGCTCAAGAGGGACAAAGAACTTCTGGAGAGAGTCCAGCACAGAGCCCTTATGACGAAAGGCTGCAGGATCTGGGCCTGTTTAGTCTAGAGGAGACTGAGGGGGATCTCATTAATGTTTTCAAATATATAAATTGTGGATGTCAGGAGGTTGGGACATCCCTTTTTTCTATAGTAGCTAGCAACAGGACAAGGGGTAATGGGATGAAGCTGGAACACAAAAAGTTCCATTTGAACATAAGAAAAAACTGTTTCACTGTTCAGGTGATGGAGCCCTAACACAGGCTGCCCAGGGAAGGTGTGGAGGCTCCTTCCTTGGAGGTCTTCAGGACTCACCTGGACGTGTTCCTATGTGACCCGATCTAGGTGGCCCTGCTTCTGCACTGGACTAGATGATCTCTTCCAAACACTACCATTTTGTGATTCTATTCTATGAAATAAATATGTCATGGATCACTTCTGTTAAAGATATCTTGCATTTTTGCCTCCTAGTCATTTATGAAGAAATGATACAAAGTATAAGTAGATGCAAAGTGGGAACCTAGCAGTCCATTAATGCTTACATAAACCCATTCTGTTAATTTTAATGCCTTGGTTTCCTCCTCTAATTTTTCCTCACATTCTGAGCTCTCCAGTTCAGTCATACACTACCTAAGGATTAGGATAATGACTGCTTCTTAGCTTACAGACAGGACTCCTGTCTTAATTTTGGCCTCTCAAATCTCCTAGTCATTAGCATTGATAATTTTTTGCATTATAACCACAAGCATAAGGTCTGTCTGCTGTGGTATCTGTATTTCCTTATTAAAGTCTGACAATCCTTGAACTGATTTATTAGAATCATGAATTATAATAAATGGAACCCAGACACTAGTAATTTCTGCCTTATGGATCTCATGGCAGTGTGGCAAATAATGATGTGGGTACAACAAAAAAGAAAAACTCAAGTTCTGTGTATAATAAAAGCCCAGCAAATTTTACCTGGTCCTAGAAAACTGTCAACTCTCAATAAAAAAAAACAAAAGGAGAATCATTAATAACAAATATTATATTAGCCAACCATAGAAAGGAAATAAGCTTGTGCTTTCCAAAAATACTCTCAAAATAATTAAATTCACAGTTGCATGCTTGTCAACTAGTAAAAAAGGTAATATATGGCAATCTACTAGGCAAGCTGTAGTATCTATAAGTGGTAATTGCTATCAACCTGATTTATAAATCTTTTGTTAAATAAGCTTTTGAAAGAGAAAAAGGAAGTACAACGTGTCTCTAAGTCAGCATGCTTGTCTTATTCTAGAATTTTCACTGGTCAAAGAAAAAAATCAAAGACAATGCATTAATATAAAATTTGGTCCCAATAATTTAGGCACAGTAATTCTTCTCGAATCTAACATCAAACTGTCTGCTGGAGTTCACGGACCTGAGCAGTTCTTAGAAGTTTTACATAAAAGAACAAAGTAACATCCAATTATAGGATCAGACTCTGCATGACTGTAACTGATGTTGATAATTGCCTAGGACTTCTCTTCAAATCTATTTTAGAAAAGGTTGTCTAGACCTGGAACACAAGGAGTCAGTCATGGGTAAAGTGAAATTTCATGCTTCTGTTGCTAAGCAAGACTAAAACAAGCAATGACTGTTCCTCTAATAAGGAAGATACAATCAATTGCTTTAGCAGGGGGGTTTAAACTAGATGATCTCTACAGGTCTCTTCCAATCTCTACCATTTTCTGATTCTGTAAATGCTATTGCATACAATTTCTTTAGAAGAAGCTACATGTAATCCTTAAAATTTTGTCATGTTGTCAGGGTAATCCTTCAGAGAGTTTACCTACCATGAAATCAGGACTGAGTTTTTATTTTATGAGTTTTATTGTATATTGTTCTTTCTGTTGTAATACCAAAACCAGATGTGGACTTTCAGATTTGAAGGAGATCTGAAGAAGAGTGGAAAGAAAATAAATGCTACAGTAGAAGAACAAGTTCAGAAAGGGAATCAATACTAATTAGGCTGTAATTAAAACCCAACCAAATCTATACAAAGTTGTTTTCCTCCAGAGGCCACTTCTATGCAAACTTCACTACACCAAGTAAGGGATTAAAGATGGCTTACATTCATTTTACAATTAATAACATGGCTAAACTGGAGAACCTTGAAAGAGTTCTGTATGTTTTAAGCATAACTACTAGCTATACAATTCCTCTCTGAAACCATGATTTCCAAAACCACAACATAACACCTTATGTTTCCAGACTAACAAGAGCCCTAATTGGACTTCGAACTACACCGTTAATGCTTGGTTTTGAATTTGAGAAGAGAGAAATACAACAACGGTTTTTCCATAGAAGTATGTATGATAATTTTACAGGAAAAGAGAAAGAGATGGATTAAATCTGTTCATATGCAAAGAATAGAATGAAGTCTTCTTCCTCTTGAGCAAGAAGCCTGACTTAAAATTGAGGTATACAGTAAATATTGCTTTAAGAAAAAAAGCACCAGGTTTTTAACAAAAGCCTTAATGGAAAGCCACACATAAGATGTTGGGAACAGGCTATAGGATGATCACTGTGCTCCTGCTAGGTATGTATCCTTTTTCCTACTCTTTACTCTAGAAGTTCCCTAAAAAGGCTGATCACTTACCTGAAAGAAAGATCTCTCCTAGAATAAGAAATACAACACCCCGTACTAGCACATGAGTACCACTCTACAAGAAACATTTATCTAGTCACACAATACTTCCCTTTGCCACAATCACAGCAGTTATTCATCATGAATTATGGAAAACCAGTGGAGGATAGTCTCGTTGATCCAAAAGAGGGAAACTGTAATGTCTTGCATCAAGAGGTAGACACCAGGAAAACTATGATGTAGGTACTTAGTCATAAATGCAGCTTACAGTAAAAAGAAAAGCAACATGTAGAAAAGCTCTCTCAAAACTATTCTTGTATTCAAATGCTTTTATTTTGATATCTGTAATAAAGTTCTCTTTTTTTTGTCTGTATTTTTTAAATAAGGCTGCCCATACATCTTTCTCTTCCCAGTCTATCACAGTAGTACAATAGCATAGTTAGTGGAAGGTAGAGTAAGGAAAATAAATATCTCATAACTTTCCTATCCACAAGAAACAAAACAGGAACTTGCCCGCTACCTGAATTCCCGCAACGAAAAAAATCCTTTTTCACTCTACATAATTCACATACACAGCAGCATCTATGGCAGACAAACCTTCATGTCCTGCAGAAAAACTAAAAACAAACAAACAAAAAAATCCACCTCAGCATCCAGAGCAACTGAAACCCTTTCCTCACCTTGGTCATGTGAGTTTTTAACATCATCTACTTCACTGAAAGCACCTTCAATCACTTCAGTGATGTCAGTCAGTCATCTCATTGACTAATAATCGTGGGCAGGCTTAACTCAGGTGAAGTTATTCCACCCTGATTATTTGTCCCAGCCTTGGGGAAAGTATTACTAAGCCACAAATTAGTATCTTCTGGCCTAATAGTTTGTAATCCTGTGTAGTAAGTGCTGGTTGACCTTAGTATGGCAGGTTTTAAGCTTCAGCAGCTTTCCCTGCCACACATTAGCAACCACTGGGAGAGAACAAAGAGCAGAATTAGTTTTTTTTGATGTTTCAGCTTCACTTGTATTCTTGAACACTGTTAGATGGTAAGTTAGCAAAGTGAAGTAAGAACTGTGGAGCAATGGTAGAACTCACAAAAAAAAAAACAACCCAAACACATCAGGGCTTTAGAAGTTGTTTGAAATGAAAGTATTTTAAGGTCTTAACCTACTTACACAGGAATATTACAGGAATAAAAATAGCTAATCTATGTCATCACAATCAAAACACATATCATAGGTTTTGCAGGTATATTCCAATCTACGTTACCCATTTAGCCTGGAAACATCTAAACAGCAGCTAGGTACAAGACCTACCTTATTTTAATGCTTCTCTTGTGTTCTTAGGGGCATTAAGAGGAAAAAAAAAAAGAGCCTACCTTAAATTAAATAGAAAATGAGAATAAAAGAAACACGTCAGAAACCTATGTGATAGAAGGAGATGTTGTTGTGGTTGATTTGGTTGCATTTGGTATGGGTTTTGGGTTTTTTTATTCTTTGAGAGGAGAAAGGTATTTTTTTTCCAAATGGTAGGCTTTTAGAAAAATGAGTTACATTCTAGTGTAAGGAGGTTACAGGATGTTGTTTATTAAGGGTGAATGTAGTAGGGAAGTATTTATTTGTAAGTTTGCTCTGGTTTTTAGATACTAAAAATCAAAAGCCTCCTCCTGATATTTTGCAGTTGAGAGGTTCTGATAGACATTCTCCTGTTAATAAAAGATACAGCTTGCTTCTACCTAAGAAGTGTAGTTATCTCTGAGAACAAAGGAAGTGATACTGTGGTTGTGCTTGGGAATGGTAGCCTGCAAGTCTTTTACAGCAAAAAAAAAAAAAAAAAAACAAGGTAATGCTTGCAGCTAATGAGTTATTTGTAGTTTTCTGTGTTGTGCTACTAGGTAGCCTTCTTGCTTGTCACTGATCAAGATGAATATCTCCAAGACTCACATGAATGAAGAAAGTGACTTAATGGCTTATGCTACAAAAACGAACAAAGACAGGAAAGTAGTGAAATTCTCTAGGGAGAGAATTCCTATTCAAGGTACAAGAAGAAAAGAAATTCTGCTATTTTGTAGTGTAGCTTAATCAGTTAAGCCAAGTCTGGTTTGTGTAGTAAGTAAAAACTAGTTAGTACTTTCAATTTAGAGACCTATAGTGACTTCATGTGGTATACCAGACTTTTATTGTAACATTCAGAGGTTTTTTTTCTTAGTTTTCTTTAAGCTGTCTGTACATGCTGTGTACTTGTTGTGTTCCATCATCTCTAGAAGTTGACATGAAACTATCATTACTTATTTATTATAAGTAATGAACCTTTAAACCCTGAAGTTTATGATAACTTATGTTTAAAAACCTAACTGAATGCTCTTGAGCTCCATTACCTGCTAGATTTTGCTTACTGGGAATCCTGGATATTTTTTCCCCCTTTTTCTTCCAATTCTTGATGAAAATACTGAAAGTGTGATATAGGAAGTAATTAATACTTCCACAGAGATATTTGTGTCATTACAACACAGGAAAAGTTTAGAGAAACTCTTAATTCAAGCAAAAACTGATAAATGAACTATATTTAAATAGATAAAGAATGTAATCTTAGTAATTAAAAAAAAAGACAATATAGTCTTTGTTTCAGTTACCTCCTTTAGGAATACACCTACAACTATAATATAAATTACATGGACAAACTCCTTAGAGAGTTTGAGCTTTGGATACAAGCATTTTGAAAAGCAGTATTACTCCTTTTCCACTACACATTTAATATACACAGCTTTATAGAAAACATTGGCAATGTTTTCTTTTGTGTATTTTACTCTTTAGTTCCAGTTTATGCTGACTCTGTAGGTCATAAAATAACTGAAAGCTTTTTGCCAGCACAAAAATTTTGTTATAATTGAGAATGGAAGTCCTCTATTCCTGGATGCATCATTTGAAATAAAGTGCATGCTTTAAAACAGGCAAGAAGAGAATACGAAGATGTATATTCTAATCACTATCATCTGATCTTCCAATGTAGCACTGCAAGTAAACCTGGGGATGTTATAACAGCCTGGCAGGGTTTATTACTGTGTGATACACGGATTGAGCAGAAGACAGTCCAGGACAACAACAAAACTGTAGTATTATGGGCAATAGCTATGTAACCTCTCGAAGAAATAATAGGTCATTATGCAAGTACTAATCTGAAGTAAAAACATGTTGGAGTCTTAATCTCTCACATTAAAATGTCTTCTCTACTGAGGTTGAAAGGGATCCCTTGCAGAACAAAGCCTGTATGTGCCTTCATTTTTTTTCCCTTAAAAAAATAAAACCTTCTCACTTACCAATACTTCACTAGGATTACTGTGTGTGGTGAGGATGATTATGTTTTTTGAGGCCCTTGTTTTAAGGGAGGAAAGTGCTTTTTCATTCTTTATTTTTAACACACAATTATGATGGAGCTTTGACTATTGGTTTCTTTTTCTTATAGAAAGGAGAAAATGAGAGTAAGCTGACACCAAGAGTCATTCTAGAAAGGTAAGAGTTGGATGTTTATTTACAAAGTTGCCCTTTTCTTTTGGGGTGTGGCTATTTCTGATGGGGACCAGGCTGCCCTAGGACAGCACTAGGTGCGGTTGTCAGACTTCTGCTGCTGTAGGCTTCAAGCTGCCCTGGGGTAGACCTCAGCTTGGATAAGAGACAGAGGTGGCTGCTTTCTCTGGTTAGTTAGCTCCATGTAACGGAGTCTTTCTGCCAAAGTTCAAGTATCAGTGATAAAGTGATAACCGTGCCTGTTTGGTTTTTTTTTTTTTTTTTTTCCTCCACCTCTTATGCCAAACCACTTTTCCCCCCCCCCCCCCTTTTTTTTCTTTCTTTTTTTTTCTTTTTTTTTTTTTTTTTCCCTGGCTGTGCTGCTGGGGAGTGAGAGAAGGAATTTAGGCAGCTTACGCAGAATAGGGTTTTCAATCTTGGTTTACCAGTATCCAATAACCCCAAAGTCAGAGTGGCTGTTTAACTTCATGATTTACTGAGAATAAGACGGGCTGAAAAATTTTGTATTCTTTCCCTTAAAGGACCTGCATGTAATTTATATTCTGTTCCTTTAAAATAAAATCAACAAGAAAATCCTGTTGAATAATACTTATCTGATATAGGAAAAGGGAAGAACACACTGTAAAATTATGTTCTAGTCTTCTAAAGTGGTACATAAGTGTGCTCCAGTCTGCTTTCACTCCTTCATCTTTGGAAGTGGATAACCTTTCTGCTAGTACAAAGTTACTGTGTTAGACGTCAAAAGGTCCCCTGATATTACATCACTAATTGGGGCTCCTCAGTGAATAGGATCTGGCCTTTTAGCGGTGCCCTGAATACACTATTGACTTGCTGACAGGAAGCTCTGTAGCGATAACAAAGGAAGAAATGATTCAGCAATCTCCGGAAAGCCTCCCTTGACTTCACAGCTGTTAGTCCATCTATTTCCATGCCAGCGGAGCTGCCTTCACACGAGGGCAAAGTCTCTCATTGTTTGGTACTGGGTTTCTTTCTTTTTACTCGAAAATGTCACATTTTCCACAGGCACTATCACAACCAGAACTGCTAGGGTGGTGGAGCATCAGGAAGTATTAACTACTGCTAGCTGCAGCAGAAAATGGATATGTGAAGACAAAGTGCTGCATTATGAATGGCAGTGTGATTTCCAAAATTAGCTTAAGAAAGTCCAAGGGATTAAGGTATTGTCTTACCAAACTGTAGCAGAACATTACTGTCTCTAGGGTCTCTGCTGCAGCCCTTTAAAAGCCAAATCCTAAATCCTGCTTTAGATAAGTTGGTTTTGGTCTGTTACTGTAACAAAGAGGCATCATTCAAAGTTTTAAATGCTTTTGCCTTCTCTTACAATATGCAATGCCCTTAAGCAGTTGAGAAAATATTAGGAAGTTATTTTCTTTAAAAAAAAGGAAAGCATTAAAGCCTGTCTCTTTGTCGATTCAGGCTTGTGAGAGTGTAGCGTATGCCAGCATGCTTAGCATGACTAGGAAAATTCTTTTCCTGTATTTGGGCAATGTGTACACCAAGACATTTTTATATTTCTCTGGATGAACTCAAAACATCAAATGTTATGGTCCAGATATTGGAATGTAGTAAAAATGAATAAATATGCTAGGAAGTGCATAAATAGTAGTCTAACCCTGATATGTTGAATTTATATGTAACACAACATAAAGTTTACATATTCTTGTTTTAATGCAGTTCGTGATGTAGGAAGTTACTACTTGTCATATGAAATCAAAGCAATTGTCCATATACTTTGTCATTTCATCTCATAGCTAAAATGACAAGTCTGAGATATCACTGAAGTTGTGTTCTTTGCTCTAAAGAAATAAAAAAGGGAGTACCATTTGCTTTGCCTGTTCACAGAGAAAGCTATCTTCTTTCTGAAGCAGCTTAGTTTTTTACCATGTTATGCCTTGAGTAACTCCTTGTGCTAGTCCTTCTTTCCCACCTATTTTTTTCTTTTTGAAGTGTCTGTATTTTCTGGGAAGCTACATTGCTGCATGGTTTCTGAGATTTGTATCATCTTAATTTAGGCCTCTGGATTAGTTTCCTTTTTATGAGGGGGTGTAAGAGACGTAAGGATTGTTCAGTGAGTCATCCTTAAATTCTGTTGTGAGAGCTTTCTGAAGGCCCAGGGACAATTTTGGCAGACTAACTCTTAGGCAGAGGTGGTGGGTGTGCAGTTCTGTGTTAGATCCACTGGAATCCATCTGAGACACAGCAAATATCAGGTTAATCCTGTCTGGGAGAGCATAAGATGATTATATTGAAAATAATGAAGGTAGTTCCTAATTTTAGGTCATATCTTGGGAAAACAGTCATAGTTACCAGTGTAGGACTATGTATAGTAGTAGGATGGAGATGACCTGATGCAGAATGAATGGCAAAACACACTTTCCTCTGTGACCTGAGTAAAGTGGCAGTCTCTGTAATTTTTTTCAGAGTCAGTATGGAATACAGTGTAAAACTGGTGTTAATCTACAAGTAGAAACTTTACCCATATACTCCAAAATGACTGTTTCCAGCAGCATGATAGGCAGTTGTGATCAATGAGATTTTTCTGGAGGGTAACTGCGAACCTGGAAAGCACAAGGCATTTTCTAGCAGCAGACTTTCTCTGTTCCCAGCAGAAGTCAAACAATTATTTGCTGGGAAGTGTTGCAGGACAGTTTCAGAAGTCTTCCAAGTGTTTTAAGGAGGAAAATGTGACTCAGGAACATAAGCCTCCAGCTGAATGGAATGTCAGCTTTAATTATGGCTTTCTTGCTTTGTATAAAAGGTCAATCTCTGTCTTATGGAAAGTTTGGAATAAAAATAGTAATAAAACCTTAGGAGAAGAGTACCAGAGAATGAGGGGAGGGAAAGAGAGAGTGAGCACACATGATGATCCCTGCTGATCTGAAATTCAGCTGTGAAAGTGAAATGAAGACACAAAACACTTTCTTCATTGCTTAGGGACCTTTGTTTGTCATAGACCTGGAAATTGTTTGTGTTACCAGTGTTTCTTCAAGTCAAGCACTTTACCCTCATATGTATTAATGTATTGTTTGTCCCCTGTGCTGACGCCAACACAAGGATAAAGTACCAATGGATTGAGTGTGTGGAAAGGTGTTTTTTTGTGGCATGAGTTTAAATAATTATTAATTATATTAAATATTTATGTATTTACTTGTGCGGTTCACACTATATATATAGACACATATACATACATAAAACTCCATAATGTATATGTATTTCTGTATATTTTTGTAGAATGTGAATCTATGACTATATATGAGTATATAATACAAAAATATCGTATATGAAAATATATATCTAAATATTTTCATGGAATATATATACATTTCAGCATATATGTATGTGTCTCTATGATATCTATCTATATAAATGTGATCCCAGTAAAGCAGTGGTATGATTTCAGAGCTGCCGTTAATGGGGGCGAGGCAAGCGGGCGGGGGGAGGCTGCCGGGCGGGCGGCCGGCGCTGGGGGGCAGCGCTGCCCTGCCGCCAGCCTCAGATCTGCCTTGCTGGGGAAACGACAGCGCTCTGAGGTGCTGCCCGCATCTGAAGGGCTGGCAAACTCAGCCGCAGACAGATGCCTTGCATGCTTCACCTCCTTTTTACCCTTCACCCCTGCATCCTTCACGCCCTCTAAAGTGTCAGAGAAGAGGAGCTCTCTCGCAAGCTCTGGACTGGGCTCAGAGCGATTATAATGCTGAACCGTCCTCACAGTCCACTTCTGTGGGCTTATCTCTACCTGAAGATAATGGGACCTTCACAGCAGTGAAGGTCTGGATGATGCTGGTTGCACCAGCACCCCAACAAAGGACAACTCAGGGGATCGGGCCAGTCGCTGCAGGTGTCACAAACATCATCTATGTCCAGTTCTCTGTAGGAAGCATGTAATAATACAGTGATAAGGCTTGTGCTTTTGCATACTTTGTCTTTACATTTCTTGCAGCCTAATGCATGCTGGAGAGACCACTCATCTACTGCTGCATTTCAAGCATCAGGCTATTCTGGGAAGTTGAATGTTACACTTTCTCATGGAAATATTACTTCCACCCCCAACACCCATATGTTGGTTTGTTGTTTTAGTTTTTTTTTTCCCATGAATTAATAGTAACTTGAAAGTTATGGCTGTTCTCTGTGTGTATGAAGTATTAGCCCATGTGACACAAGATGTACCCCACATAAAGGAAATTCTTGTTCACTGAAAGTCCATTCTGAAAAGGGGTAAATATATATTGAGTATTCCTCCTAACATGAACCCTGGGGCAAAAAGATAGTAAACAGTGGTAGGCATGATTTATAAAACTGTATCTGACAATTGGCTTTTCTTTTTCTGGCTCTGAGAAGGCTCAAATTCTTCAGGAACCATCTTTTTTTTCTTTTTTTTTTTTTTTTTTATTGTCAGGTTAGTTAAGTGACTTACCTGTTGTTTCTATCACTGGATTCTTTTAACAGTGACTTTAGTTTGTACTCCTGGGAAATAATAGTTTTCTTTTGGCTACAGTTGATGCTTTTTTTCTCTAGACTTAACCAGAGGAGCAGATTTCCTGAGCCTCTATTCAAGTAACAAAGCACAGCGATTGCTTACTGCCTTCATCTGCATATGTATAGACTGCTCACAGTGCTAAAATTGCTGTGCTCAAGCCAGTTCTGGAGGGATTTCTTACATTGTGATAAATAACAGGTCTTGCTTCTTTTAACTGATCCAGTTTTTATTCCCGTGTGTAAAAACAGTGTTGAGGATGAAGTGAATTTTCATGGAAGGTAAATATTCCTTGTTTATTTTGGGGGTGTTAGAGCCACAATACCAAATTGTGAATGTTTTCTTTGGTTTATCAATAATGATAGTATCTGGTTCTTATATCACGCTGTTGGATAATGTTCTTCCCATTTAATATGTGAGAAACTGAGGCACAGCAAAGTAAAATGAATTCCTGGAAAACACCCAAGAGGCACATGGCAGAAACTGGAAAACAATCAAGTATTCTCAGTACCAGTCATCTGCTTTGTGCACAATGGTTCTCCTTCATGAAAATTAGAAGGATTTTCTTTTCTCGAGAACGATGAGATCAAGCATTGTATGAGAGGTATTTAAACTGTAATGTAGCTACAACTAGCTGAAAAAATCCAATCTGCACTTTTTGAAACCTAAATAACTTTAAACATTTTAATAAAAAATAATTTGATGTAGTGGAGGGAAAGACAGATCAGGAAATGAAAAGAAGGGAAGAAGGAAATATCAGTAAAAGGTAAAATTGCTGTTATTGCATTGCTGTAATAATTAACCCATTCTAAGAGTTTGTAAACTTGATAAAACTAACCTGACAAGCTTTCCATGGCCAATTGAAGGAATGTGAAGCTCAGACCAAAGTACATTTTATAAGTACCTGCAGTTCATGATTCTTGTTATTTTTTTATTTCCATATTAAACAAGGAGGTGGCTTATCTCACCTCTCTCTGCTGTAGGTGGTCCCACAGCTACAGTGTCCTCTGAAAGGTGGAGGACCCTGTTTACAGGACAGGTGACATAAAGCACATGCTTATCAGCCATGACTGAATAAGGCTTTTGATCCTGACTGTCACATTTTTCCTTTGAACGTAAGAGCCACAGAAAATGCCTTGTGATACTAAAACTGTTTTTTCCGAAACATCAAACCTCCCACTTTGGACATTAGAAAACAGACTTGCTGTGTCGGACTGAAAATAGAAATCCATCTTCTTCCATCATCTGCTTCTCTGATCTTGTGCCAGTAGGTCACAGCAAGGGTGGTTGTCATTAAGGTACTGATGCATCTCACTTGTGACTCAAAGGTGAAATATTCCCTGGGAATATCTTTCCTATCTTTCTTGTAGCTCTGCAAAGGTCTTTCAGTGGGCTGTCATTCTCTGTGTTACTTCTTACTCCTGGTAGCTTGGGCCAGGCTAATCTGCCTTTTTGTCTACACAGACCAGTCGTGTAAATTGTGAGGTTCTTTGAGCTTCCAGTGATCTCCACACTCCTTCAGGAGTAGATAGCCAGCTTCCAGCAAATGAATTTTTGCCTGTCTGTGAGCCGATAGTTTGGTGTGAGCAACCTGATCAAAATATTAGTAAAATTCGACAGGGATTCATATTATGGTTTAGCTGTACTACTTTTGAGAAAGAAATTAATCTCCAAAGAAACACTTACTTAAGGGCAACAAAAGTTCAAGATTACTCTGGGACTACTAGAGAATATTGGCAGTTCTGTCTCATGGCCCTTCAGAAAGTAAATAAAACATGCTCATCCTGGTGGTATTCAACAGATTAATAATTATTACCTTGAACACATTATGCCTCCTCACTGAGACAGTATGTTGGAAGCTGAAATCTTGTTTCCTTATCATTGATGTGATTCAAGTTAGGAGGGATCATCTGTTAGGTTAGGGGCCTCCAGCCCTTTCCTGTAATGGATCATGGGATAAAGAAGCCTTTAGTAAGTGGAAACTCTCCTATATTCCAGGAAGTTGAAAGATGATGCCTAAATGTGTATGAAATACTGAAAGTAAGAAGAGCTTTTTCTAAATTATTTCCTTGTGTGGCATGCTGTTATGGTCCACATATAACAATGGCAAGACTAAGGACAAATCTTATCAAATGGACTGAGTTTGGGACATAGCTGTTTGGCTGACTATGCTCAGAACACCAGAAAGAGTACTGATTAATCCTGGTGTGCCTCAGCGACAGGGAAGAAAAAAGGGCTGCCCTGTGGTCTTGCACACTTGGAAATACAGGGTGACATTTGTGAGTTACTAATTCGAAAGGTATATCAAATTGAGCTAGAGAGCTGTCGTAGTTATTTCTAATGATCACATGAGTTTGGTGAACATAAAAGTTCTGTTTGGTCATTTTTGGAATAATTAATTCTTTACAATTTCAGTGTTACGTTGCCTGTAAGCTTTTATTTTGACTCTAAAAAATGTAGTTGGAAAGTTTATTTTAATCAGCTTCTTTGTTTTGAGTTTAAAAGTCACAAATCTTTTGTTTTCCTATGCTTCCAGCATTGTTCAGCTCTAATAAAAACTTTCAACTACATGTGTATTTTAGATTTATAATTAATTCTGAAAAACTTCTGCTGCATGGCATTAAGTTCTTAAAGATACAGTTAAAGGATCTGTGAGAAGGTTTGACAGACTAGCTGCTTGTTAGCAGTTTGAATGTGTTTTTTGAAAGTATAAACCAGTGTAAATGACAGAGTACTTGTTTTTAATCTGTCAGTGCACATACATAAAGCCTCAAGCCAACAGTCTTAACTAAATCAAGCTCTGTTGAATTGTTAACTTATGAAGGAGAGTTTTAAACCAGGTTGGAGGGGGAAAGAGGGATGGAGGGCTGGATATGAGACATGAAACATGGCAAAAGAGGGGGACATGTGCTTGGCAGAAGGCTATAAGAAGGACTTTATCATTCCCACTTGGAAGTTAGAGTGCTCAGAGGCTTTCTTTGTGTGAAGGTGCACTAACACGTTGAGCCCAGTGGCACAGAAGAAGGACTTGGAGGTACATACACTGTCATAAGACTGTGTAAGGATGGATTATGCAGTCTCATGATAGGAGTGCTCTGATGCTCTCTTTGAAAACAGGCCTTTGAGCTAGTCAACCATATCCAAGTCCTAAAGCCATGCCAGGTCTGTTTGATGATGGAGAGGATGCAAGCATCCTTTAAAGCCTTTTCTCCCCGTCTCAGCTTCCAGTACAGCACAGTTTATTCAGGCCAAAGAATCTACTAGATTTTGTCCAGAATTCTGTTGTTCTTAGAACTGGATTTATTTCATTTCAATAGCAATGAAATGTAATTTTTCTTAATCTGGCTGCTCTTTAAGTCTCAAACCCCGTTGTCCACTTCTACTCCCATAACAGGCAGCCTTTTCTGAAGAAAAAAAAAAAAAAAAAAAGATACAACCATATATCTGGCAAGCCTGGATGCTGCTAAAAAACAGAGTGTATAGGAGTTAGGTCCCAGAATGGCAAAACTGTTGACTCATGGTCTGTGCTAAAGATCCAGTTGTGGATAGTTGGGTTGTTCTTGCAATAATATTGGTAACTGTAACTATGGTTGATGGTGGTTTATATGCTCAAACCTTTACATCCAGAATGTTTCCTAGAGCAGCCTCTCCCATGTGTACTGTTAAAGAGCTTAGTGAGCTAGTATTACAATCTATGTTCTGTACCCCTTCTCTGAGCTAGCTTTACCAGGGAGCAATCGTAGTAATAACTCCAGTCTCCAGCTCAGAGGCGGCTCCTTCTAAGTGACACTGAGAATCATAGTTCATTCAGTGGAGAGAAAAAACAATTTCCTTGTTACTTAAGTAGCAGCTCTGACTAGCCCATTAAGGAATATTAGATGGATGCTTGAGCTCCCCCTACGTACTAATGACCCTCAGGTTGACTCTGGAGGTACTCTGGAGAGCTACTACATAGCTGAGTCTCCTTATGCCCCATGAAGTTGATGAGATATATGTGCTATGTATATGTGATGGTCTGTGAAGGCAGTGCCTGAAAGAAGACAAGTGAAAAATACTAATTATACAAACAATATAAGCTGGGGTGACAGTTCCTTTCTGAACACACTGTGAGTATCCAACAAGAGTGTCTGAGCATTCATGAGGTGTTTACATCCTATCTCCTCTCCAACCAGCTTGCTAATCCATTCAGAGCACAGAGACCAGGTTACAAAAGTGACTGCTGGGAATATTCAAGTTCTGGGAAGAACCTCCAAACTCCTCAGTCAGATTTCTCCAAACCCAATATCTGCAATATCTGATATGGTCTGAAATCATGAAAAGGGCAGCTGCTCATTTGAAAATCAACAATTTAAGGAGTACTCTGATAGTCACAGAATAAATTAAGGCCATTGCAGTGTTTAAGACATTAGTCAGAAATCAGGGTTTTGCAGGAAATGTTCACCAGTGAGATTTTCTGCAGCAATGGATACTTCTTAGCATCTATTAAAGGTGATAAAATCAGAAGGGAAGTGACATGTGTTGCAGTGAGACTTTTTCAGTTTTACCAACATATGACATGATGCCTTTGTAGAGGAGCCAAAGGCTCTAACAGTTTCCTTGACAGGGTTTTATCATTGCAACTTGTTCTTGGTCACCAGCAGCCTGCTGTTTCTACTGTAAGAAGTCCTGTCCACACATGCCTATTGAGCAGATTCTGAGCAGGCAAATACTTTTCTAGAGTGTATATAGTTTGTCTAGAACTGAGGAGGCTATTTACAAAAATAGAGAGGAACTAGGGATAGAAGAGGATTTGTCTTGGCACAGTTTTTTTGAAAACAGAAAGCTGGGGTTGCCAGAAGAATTTTGTGACCCAAACCAGCCTCCCCTTGTTCTTCAGGAGGCTGGGCTTGCTGGCTGCTGCTGGTGTGCAGTCACAAGCAGCCCTGTGGGGGTCTGCATCTGGGACTTTCTGCTGTTAAAGGCTGTGGACCCACAGTACCAGCAGATAGTAACTGTTCTGAAGTTAGAGTTAGCAAAAGATGTGCACACGAGCAAAGTTAAACAAGGAATTCATTCACCCTTTCCCATCTGCAGTCAAGTGTTCAGTCCTCCTCAGGAAAGCAGGGCTCCATCCTGTGTAACAGTTTCTTGGGAAGACAAATACTATCACTCTGAATGTTCTCCTCTTCCTCCTTCTTCCAGCTCTACATAATGAGCATGACACCATATGGTCTTGGATATCCCTCTGGTCAGCTGGGATCAGCTGTCCCAGCTGTGTCCCCTCCCAATTGTTTGCGTCTACCCACAAGTGGGGTGAGAAGCAGAATAAGCTTGGTCTCTGTGTAAGCACTGCTCAGCAATAACAAAACTTCCCTGTATTATCAATACTGTTTCCAGCTCAAATCCAAAGCACAGCCAACATAGAAGGACATGAATGATCAGTGTCATTTTCCTGCAAGATAAATCAGCAGTGGATTTGATTCTTGTCCTTTCTCTCTTGATACTTTGATCTACTAATTCATACAATGAAGTTTAATGTGTTGCTCTTTTCTATTTGTTTATTTCTAGTTTTGAGATCCTTATGCCAGTATCATTTGCTTGCTGTGTGTGGTAGGAAAACCTCTAATGAAAAAGTGGTTTTGAGTGGAGGATCAGGAGATTTTCTGGGTTCTAAAAAGATTTTGTTCATGATTTTGCCCAGAGTACTGCAGCATGTGGAAAAAAAGATGTTGTTTTGTTTTTTTTTTTTTCGTAAAGCAGCAACAACAATGAAGCATTGGGGTGCGGGTCAGTAATCCACCATTGCTGGGGTATTAGCTCTGTTTTTCATGCACCAGCAGAGCATTGTTCATAATCTTCTTCCCCAGCTCCCTCCCCCTCAGCATGGAAAGATGTAAAAGTCTTCCAGACAATAGCTTCTGTATTCTGTAAACACACCAAAGGTCATAAAAATACACAGTGCTAACATCAGCTCCTGCTTTTCAGCCTCCTCTACCCCCATTTGACCCCATATTATTGTGTAAAAAGATGAATTGTCGTTTTCAGACTTAACAGTGAAGAAAAAGTGAGTTTGGTTACTTCTGTAACAGGGGAAACTTGTTTTCAGTAGGTGTTAGTGGCTTTGGGGAATTTTATTTGCCTTTTACATCTCTCTGTCTTGCCAGCACTGAAGACAACCATAATAGACTTTCTGCCTAGAGTTTTACTTGAGTGGTCAGAAAAGTCTTCAGTTACCTATCAGTGACAAATGTAGCAAGAATGCGTCATTTAGCAGAGTCTAAACATTTAATGTCATGGATCTGCCCTCTCCCACTCTCATAAGGTTTTTATTCTGTAAAAGTAATGAAAGGAATTTGTGCTTTTTAAAATATTTGATGAGGTCTTCTGAGAGAAGCATTAAGTAGCATGTCAATAAATTGAAATCAGACCTATAAAACTGAGCTTTGTGAGTTTGGTGTTTTTTTGGTTTTTTTGTTTTTTTTTTTTTTTGTGGCATTTACTGGTTTCCACGCTCTGTGCACGTTTTCCTCACATCTGGCAAGACAGTGAGGACATTTGTTTCTGTGAATGAGTAGAATGTGCAGAAGGTGTGTTTCAGGTTACGGTATCACATTTTTCCTCTAAGAACTTCCAGGAAACATAACTTCTCCGTGTTTAAGGTTGGTGGTAAACAATGTAAAAATATGGAAAGCTGTTTCTGCTAAGTTTTTCTTCTGCTCCCTCCCCCCCAACTTGGAAGTGTCTTATCTAAAGTGTTCAAGAACAAGCAATGTAAAAAGTGTTAACTTGCCACAACCTATTCAAAAGGATTCAGGGATCTATAACCTCACTGGAAGGTGAGGTGTTAAAACAAGCAGTTGGAAAAAGCTGTCCAAAATTGGCAATTAACAAGTCAAACCCTTGATTTCCTTTTGTGTTATTTGGAAATGTATGATAGTACATCTGCTGTTTTATTTAGGATTGAAAAGTTTGCCTTTTTTTGGTCTTGTTTCCTCTGCTCAACTGTGAGGATACCATCCTGCCCTCATTGCAGTCAACAGTAAAGCCCTCATTTGACATTAGTAAGAGCAGGATTGGACTTACAGTGCTGTGTTGCTTGCTTGCAGTGCACAGCAGTCTCCTTAGCTTTTTCAGAGGTAGGTCTAACTAGGATAAATCCCTGAAGATTGGGAATTCACTGCCTTAGTCCAGTAACTGGAGTCCTAGAGCTCTAGCTTAGGCAGTACTACTACTGGAGTCGTAGTACAATGGCCACAGCACTGTACACCTCTGAGGCAGCAGCTGGGGCCTTTTACAGGGCATGAAGGTCACATTTAGCCTCTCTTCTGCTTGCATGAGTCTGAGGCCTCTGTGCCTCTCCATAGCAAGCAGGAAGATGGAGGTTGTGACTGTCCAGGCTACTGCATTACTAGAGCCGATGCCACCATCAGCAGTAGTGGTGTACTGCATGAGTGCTTCTGCAAGTGAGTAGAGTCATAGAATTGTTTCATCTGGAAGAGACCTTTAAGGTCATTGATTCCAGCCTTTGTCTCAGCCCTATCAACCATTAGACCATTTCCCTAAGTGCAACATCCAACCGTCTCTTAAACATCTCCAGGGATGGTGAGTCCACCACCTCACTGGGCAGCCCGTTCCAATGCCTGACAACCCTTTTAGTAAAGAAACTCGTCCTAACAGCCTGAACCTCCCCTGGCCCTACTTGAGGCCATTTCCTCTTGTTCTTGAGAGGAACTTGCTTGTTACTAGAGAGGACAGACTGACCCCTGCCTCAATACAGCTTCCTTTCAGGTAGTTGTAGAAAGCAATAAGGTCTCACCTGAGCCTTCTTTTCTCCAGGCTAAATAGCCTCAGATCCCTCAGCCATTCCTCATATGAGACATGCTCCAAAGCCTTTGCTAGTTTGATAACCTCTCTCTGGATCCTCTCCAGCACCGCAATTTCTTTCTTGTAGAGATGGGGCCAAAACTGTACACAAGATGCAAAGTGCAGCCTTAACAAAGCCGAGTAATGATGACCTCCTTAGTCCTGCTGACAGCACTGTTGCTGATATAGACCAGGATGCCATTGGTCTTCTTGGCCCCCAGGGCACATGGCTAGCTCCTGTTCAGCTGCTGTCAATCAACACTCCCAGGTCCCTCTCTGCCTGGCAGCTTTCCAGCCACTCCTACCCAAGCCTGTAGCGCTGCTGGGGTTTGTTGTGGCCCAAGTGCAGGACTCGCCATTTGGCCTTATTGAAACTCATGGCATTGGCCTTGGCCCAGCCATCCAGCCTATCTAGATATCTCTGTAAAGCTTCCCTACCCTCAAGCAGATTAACACTTCACCCAGTTTGGTGTCATCTGCAAACTTACTAAGGGTGCACTCTGTCCCCTCATCCAGATCATTAATAAACATGTTAAACAGTAGTAGCCCCAGTGTCCTTGGGGGACACTACTTGTGACCAGCTGCCAACTGGATTTAACTCCATTGACCACAACACTTTGGACCTGACCAGCTATTCAATTTTTCACCTGGGAAAGCGTATGCCCATCCAAGCCAAGAACAGCCAATTTCCCTAAGAGAATGGTGTGGGAAACAGTGTCAAATGCCTTACTAAAGTAATTCTCCCCCTCATCTTGTGTATTCCATGCACCTCTGGAGTCATGGAGAAGGAACGGCTTTGCTTAGACTGTCCTAACCCTTGCAGGATCTCATCTCTCTTATTTTGCTCAGGTATTTCTTTTACATGGGGCTTGCACCCTTCCTGGTCCATCTCTCTACCTCTGGCTTCCTTGTTTTTTCTGTTTTTGCTTTTGAATTGACTTGAAATCCAGATCATCACAGTACTTCCGTCTTTTTTAGAAATGCAACTCCCCACCCCCGTAAGATTCTTTAAATTCTTTATTTTTGCGCTACAATCAATACTAGCTTAGAAAGAAAAACAGAAAGAGTGTACTTCGTGTAGTCCAAACTTCAGCTCCCGTGATTGTCGGCTTCATTTTCCTGGCTTGTACTGTCAACAGAAGTCTTGAAGATTAACAACACATATCAAATTTCACTGTCTGGCTTAAAGTGACCCTACTGGGAAATGTTGCAGACTCTTTTTTTTTTTTTTTTTTGCTCTGCCAAGTAAATTCTTAAGTTTAATAAATTAAAAAAATAGTTAAGAAAGCCAAGGCTTCTACTGAAATGAAATGGGTGTCAGCCTCCTGAGCAGAGCTACCCTCCGATCAGGATTTGTTAGCATCCTGCCTGCCCACCACTGGGAGTGCTGCTGCATCCCTTGGTATTGCCATAGCTGCAAATACCCACTGCCTAAGCTAGATTTAGACTTCACCTATTCTGGTTACCTGCCTAGCCAGTCTAGATTTCTTTTTTTTTTTCTTTTTTTTCTAGATTACTTTCTCCAAAACTGAGAAGCTTCCCTTCTCTTTTTCTTTCTCAGGCCACCAATCAAGAGCATTCATATTGCTACCGTGTGTCCCCTTAAGCACCCATGAGCTTTAATGTTTTGAAATTATTTGGAATGAGTAGGGAATCCATTTTTTTTAGAAATTAAATAAGCCTAAATTTTTGAAGACCTATAAATGATTTTATGTGGAATGGGAGTGGTGGTGTGGGATTGTTTTCCTATAATGTGTTTATATACATCCAACACAAGAAGAACGTAACTTATTTCTAAGGAAATTATGTTGTGAAAAAAGAACTTTCCCTGGAGCCCTTCTAAGATGGTGGAAAACAGACCCAGCCTTGCTCTTATGTGCACTTAGCCATACTGCAGTAAGCAAGCAAGTAGGCCCAGTAGGTGTATGTGTTTTGACAGTGACATCTAATCTTACCCCTTTCCTTTGTGGTCACTACTGCTTACATGTGTTGCTCATTATCTACTTGCTCCCACACTCTAGGATAAAAATCATACCTTCTGAGGATTAAGACACAGGTGAGGGAAAGACTCATTTCTTTCAAAAGCAATCATCAGGATAGAGGGCCAGGCAACAGAAGATCCAGCTTCTGGGATTGCTCCTGCTTTCCCTCTCTTAAGCATGACCTGTCTGACACTAATGGAGTGGGCAGAGCCTCTATTGCCAGTTGTATCTGCATCTGATAAGGCAGTAATTTCTGACTTAATGCTTCCATGGAAGCAAACTTTCACTTCATTAACACTTGTGTCATTAGTGGGATGGGGTATTTCACCATGTGATCCAGATCCAGCTGTGTCCTGCATGGAGGCATCCAATGGCAGTGCTAATTAGCATCTTATTGCCATTAACGTCTTATTGCCATGTGAACACTTCTCCACAGTCACTTTGACTGAGGCCTCAACTAATTTCACATGAATTGCTAAGCAGCCATTGCCTGGTAACTAATTTTGGCCTCTAACTGTTTCAGCAAGACCTCCAACCCTGCCACTGAGGATAAATGACATCCTGTTGTTATCTGTTCTCTGGGCAGCTGCTAAATTCCCACAGCAGCTTCAGTTTGCTGTCTCTGTTGAAGGATAGTGCTCCAGGCATTGCAGCATGTCCCTGATATGAACATGAATAATGAGTGTAATTAGGGGTTAACCGGGCAGAGATGCATCAGGCCTCAATGGCAGAAGCTCAAGCTGGATCTTGGAAATATTTCTTCTTTTTTGTTCTAGTTTTTGGATCAAAGGAGAGAGGAAGGGGGAGCAGGAGTGCAGAGGCAAGGCTAACAGCTTTCTCCAAACTTCCAGGAGAATTGACACTTCTATGTGTTTAATTCTGCCTCTGATCATTTGACGGGGCTGTGCAATACAACTATGTGCATGGCACTGTGAGGAGCTGCAAGGGAAATGCCTATAGGGAAGGATTATTTGGTATTTCAGAGGAGGAGAGTAGTGTTTTGGCAAGGAGGCAGGCAGGATTTACCCAGAAGATATAAAAAGACTAATTACATTTTCTGATTATATAGATTTTATAGTTGGGCAAGGCCTTGGAGTTAGTGACATTAAGTGAGCCAACAATAAGAAATCATCTTCTTGCCAGAAGCCCAGAATATTAATTTCTTTTGTGTTGTTAAATTATGTTTTGGTGTTTATCCTCAAGAGTCTTGTAGCTTTTTTCCTTATGCCTACTGTATTAGATAGTTGAGATGGCTCCTATTATCTCAAGAACAGGCCCCATGTCCTATAGGAACGTGCTTCAGCGGGCACACACATCCTGAGAGTGTCTTCTGACTGATGGTGTTTCACTGATGCCTGCCATCAGATTCATCTCTATCTGCTGTTGTTGACAGTGGCTGAGCTAAATGCTGCCTACATCAAATTTTTGAGGAACACATTGCAAAGAATAATTAGAAAGTTTTTACTGGAAAACAAACAAAATGCCAAAAACCCCCAGTCTTCCACAAACCCCTAAACACAGTGTTCATACAGTAGCACAAATTGCTCATCCAGCTCTGATTCTTAAGCCTAGTTGCTGCAACAAATGGTCCCAATAATGCAGTATTCAGAGTGCCTGGTTCTGCAATTTTGTACTGAAGATGTATTCTCTGTCTTGGTGGAATTTTTTGGTGTTTCTTTTTTCCTCTCATGGATGTTTAGCTTACATTTACCTGTGAGAAATCAACCCTTTTCCAGTGGAAGCTTCAGAACTGAGGTAGGCTATAAGTAATAAATCAAGTGAGGAAAATCAAGTAATTACAATTTGATATCTATCATTCAAGCTGTCAAGCTTCGGTTATGGGACTCAGCTTTAGCCTGAGGTAGAAGTTTATCTACTGGTAAAATAAAATATGCTGGTAGAGCCTCTGATGTAAAGCAGAAATCAAAGCCCCTGACCATTTGTAGTCAGTAAATCTTACACATAACTTTTTAAAAGTGGCCTATTGTGTGAATTTGGACACATTTCGGTTTATGTCCAATCTTCTTAAAATTGGTTTTTTTCCTGGTTTTTGTACTTCATTGAAGGTGTGCTCTCCCCCTTGCTTTACAGACTATCACTGTACAACACTTAACAATTCCAAATTGAAGTGAAGGATGAACTTATCCCTTATTGTTTGTGGATTTTTTAAGTACAATGACAAAAGCTGTGTAAATGTAACACATGACTACTGTTTATGGTAAATTCAAGCTTGTTCAGCATTTGTCTCAATATTCAGTTTGCAATTTAAAGGGTTTTGTGTTGGGGTTGTTTTTGTGGTTTGGGTTAATAATTAACCTAATCTGACAAAAATCCTATCTGGCAAAAAACTTAGACTGGACTGAGATGTGGCAGAAGGTTTCTCAGTGGGAGGAAGGAGACCTTTGAAAGCAAACATCAAAGCTAGCATGTTAACTCCATGGAGTCTTAGAAACAGCCTAGGTAGCTTTTTTTTTTTTTCCTTTAACAGCAAAATGGAGTTTAAACAATGCTTTTCTGTTATTCTTGTCTGCAGCATGCTCTCCTTTGCCTACCCTTCCTAGAACATAGCTCTATGTGATAGCATTCAAGCCAGACTATTCTATGAAAGCTATTGTACCAAATCAGGAATTGTTAGAGAATTCGTGGGCTCTGGGGAGAATGCTCCATACAGGCTTTGTACTATGGAACCATGACAAAGATGCTGTGTTTCTGGGATAAATACATTTCTGTTTTACATTTATAGTTTACTTTTAACAGAGATAACCTCTACATGAGAAAGGAAAAATGTGATAGTTGATGTCTAGCAATCTTGTGAGGGTAAACTAAGACAGAAACCAGTTTGAACCTTTAAGCTAAAAAGTGAATTGAAAAGAAAGACAAATGCTTTGATCGATGGCTCATTGATTGAGGGGAAAGGCAACCTGTGCTATGTGATGTCTTGGATTTTCTGACATCTAACACATTCTCCTTGACCTACTCCTGCATGTTGCTGTTTTGGTTTTGTTTTTTTAAAAAAAGGAAAAAGCAAAACCTTATGTTTGTCATTATCAAGGGCAAATATTTGGGACTTGAAAAACAAAGCAGATTAAGTCAGTGGGTGGTCTGTGTTCACTGCAACATCTTTTCAAGTGTCTGGACATTGAATTTGTTGTAATCACTTTCACTTTATAAGCACATATCTGGGTAGGAAAGGAGTAGGGCAAAGAGTACAGTAACAAATGTTAGTCACTGATGTTAGTCACATTATGTTCCTACCAATACTGATATTAAAAAAGAAAGCAGTTTCCAGAAAGGAAACATGAAACTGTGCATTGTTAAGAATTGTTTTGGTTATATTTTTGTATCACAGCCCAGCTTCAGTTCTTTTGTGTCACTAAATTTGATTCACTCACATTCCTACTTTTGCTCCTTGACTAAATGAAGCTCATATGTTAAACACTTCTGACTCCTTAAAAAAATGCTGATCAGTTGTAAGTCCTAGACCCAGAGATATTCCATCTCCTTGTTGATTAGAAGAAGCAGACTTTCCTTGCCTTTGTTTTCTGGGGAAATGCCTCCATTGCTGTGCCAGTAGTGCAGAAGGTTTTTCTGATGCAGAGTGGCCAGGGAAGTACAGCCCTATACTGGCAGACAAAGCTTCTCATATTACTGGTCAGGTTTGCATAGAAGCAAAAAAAAACTTTTTGGTTTTTTTAAAAAAACTATTTTATTTTTTTTTAAAAAAACTATTTTAAACTATTTTTTAAAAAATAGTATTTAAAAATAAGAGCAATTAAGCTATTGTTTTTTATTTCTTTGTTTTCTAAAGGACACTTGAGAAAGCCATTTTGTATTTAGTGTGTATCTCTGACCAGGACTGCCTTCACTTTCCCTGCATGGCAAACATAGTACTGGGGCTATTTTCATGTGCCAGAGATGGATAGCCTCTCACAGGGGCACCGAGGACTTCCCACCGTTCTTCCCATGAGTACCAGGCTCTGTGCAAGAGTATTTGAGCAGGCTTATAAAAAATACGTACATTTTAACCTTATCCTCAGCCTTGTGGCTGCTCCTGAGCTTTGAATCTGGGTGCATGTGCACTGACAGGGCAAGGCCTGGTGGGTACCCTCACTCCATCTCTTTCTCCATCAGGAACCTCCCTTGCCCTGCAGGCTATGGGGCATGGTGGTATTTTCTGTCATATGTACATTCGGAGGTCACAAGGGTATAAGGTGTCACAGCAGCACACACTTTTTACATAGCCTGAGAGTACTGGGGCAAACTCTATTGTAGAGACTATTCTAGAGATAGTACTGTGCTTGTAGATATAATTTCACATTTGCAAACACCAACTGTACTACACCACCCTCTACATTGTTGTTACAAACTTCTGTGGAATTTTATGGGTTGAGTTATTTTCTATTGCTAGTACAGCAAGCTGGACTGTGAAGGTGAAATTGTGATGAATATTTTTGTTCTAAGGTAATGGGGTAGTGTTCTGTACCGTTGATAGCGGAATCTGGCAAAAGTCATGCTGTAGAAAGTTCCTCAGATAACGTAATTTTGTTTCCTGCTGCTTCCAAAGCAAGAACTATTTTTTTTATTGTCTACATCCTCTGTAGTCGTCTTTCCTTTGGCTTCCTAGATAAAGCTGAATAACTGGATAAAGCTGAATTAAAGTAGCAAATCTGATTCTGCTTCACAGATGAGTGAAGTTTGCATCTGACCTAATATGGAAGTCAATTCTGTTATTAAATTGCCTCCTGAGATTGTTTTGTTCCTGACTAGCGTATCACACTCCAGTGTGCATATTATTCACCTCTCGGTCACTTTTACACACTTTCCTGATGATGGGTTTTTCTGTTATTTTGTTTTTAAATAATAGTAAAACCACTTTGGTACACACCATTGTACAACACAACTGACAGGAATATGCAGTATGCTGTCCTTGAAGCTGAGTAATCCTCCTCAGTTGATAGATGCCCATCAGTAGGAAAGGTCAAGTCCCACTTTGAGACCGTCTCCTCTAAGGGCTGCAGAAAATGCAGGGGCAGCTTGTGTATGTGCAGGGATGTGTCTACAGCTCATGCCCTTCCATGTTTGCAGAAGCAGNCCTCTAAGGGCTGCAGAAAATGCAGGGGCAGCTTGTGTATGTGCAGGGATGTGTCTACAGCTCATGCCCTACCATGTTTGCAGAAGCAGCATTAGTCTTGCTTCTGAGCAAGCTGTTGGCAAATGCAGGAGACACTTCCTGCCTGGAGAGTTGATCATGTTCTCCTTGGGGGAAAACATGGTGGATGAGGTAGGAATAATCCTTATTCTGCATGTTCAGAGGTTATTATTCAGGACAGAGGTTATTATCCCTGAATAAAAGTGAATTTAATTTTAAATGTACATTTCCTCCTTTGTAATAGTTAAATCCGTCTCGTGTTACTGATATCTCACAGGATTTCAAGTTTCAAATGCTTTTAAACAGTTCTGAGAGTAAATCATGTGCTATGCTTATACCTTGTATTATGTAATAGCTAATTCAGTGTGCCACAATTTCTGCTGACCAAACAAACGGATGTGAGGCCTTGTACATAAATCTCCTTGTACCAGGTGCTGAGTATTGTTTGATTTGCTGTTTTTTGGGGGTTTTTTTTTGTTTGTTTTGTTTTGTTTTGTATTGTTTTGTTTTAAACTAGTAGAGGACATGCTGTTGCATGCAGCTTATGTTTACTGTCTTTGGTTTCTTCCTTGCATAATACTCAGGCTTCTACATTACCAAAATGGTGCAAAAGAGCCTTAAGATGTATGAAAACTAAAAAAAGATTATTTTTACTGGCCTGTACAGCTTTTCTTGCATTGCACGTTACCACTGATTATAAAAAACATATAGGTGGACTCAAATTCATATATAGTCTAAGTATCTAAGTTGTAGAATTAATTGTATGGTATATCCCTCCAGTTTTCAGTAGAAGTTTAGTTAATTGTAGAATTAAGCAACTTTGTTTCCCATTGCTATGGGTCTCTATTGAATTTGGCACAAATTCAAACAGCCTTTTAGCATCCACCTTTTGCTGGATCATAAAGCAAAGACCTTCCCTAGGAACACGTATGGAATTTCTTTCCACCACTACAGTGAGATTAATGACAGTGTTAGTAGGACTTTTTCTCCCCCTTTATACTGTGAATCTGAGCTCTAGTCAACTAAATTGTCTTTTAAAGAAAACAAAGTAAAATTCAGACTGCCTAAGTTCTCCTCAGGCACTATTCAAGGGGCAGCATTTTGTTCATCTTATAAACCTTTCATGGCACTGGATTTTGCGCAGAAGATGTATACAGGATCAGGCGTGCTGGCAGAGGCTACTGAGGCTTGCAGTTGTAGGACAAAGAGGCCACACGTCAGCTGATGCTGATGTGGCGATGGATTAGCGAGCAGAGAAAGGTTTGCATTGTGCTAAAAATGGAAAGATTATCAGCTGCCCTTGTTGAGGGCACACATAGGGAGGAGGATGAGTAGGATGGCAGCATGCTGTGTCACTGCTGTGTACTAGATTTCCTATCAGCATCCTTTACTGTTAATCTCCCTTCTCACTCTTCAGTGAGAAAAACATATCTGGAAACCTTCCTTTATATCAGAGCAGGAAAATTTTATTCCTTACTTTTTGTTTAGGCTTTTTTATTATTACTCTGCTGATGACATTTTTATTCAGAAGTAACTTCCAGATAGAAAAGAGTTAGAAGTACTATCTTAACTGCAAAGGCCAATTCCAGTCTGAAGAAACAATCAGACATGGTTGTGTGTATGGATTTATTAAATGCTACAGCTATGTGGCTGGACAGTGTGTCTTTGTTGACATCCATTCCTGTGATACGAAGACTGGATTCAGATCCACCTCTAAAATGAATAAGCCATGGTGTTTTCCTTTCATCTCCTCAAAAAAAAAAAAAAAGAGTAAATTGATTGCTTATATTAATTTTTAGTACTTAGCTTCTTAGGACCCCTGTTTCACTATTTTTCAGCGATTGAGACTGTTATGTTTGGCACAAGACCTGTAGTGCCCACAGTTAGCATGATTGCCGATGTCCTCTGGTAAGAGTCAAGAATCTTCCTCAGATGCTTTCTGCCTCTTGCTGTCTATGCTTCTTTCTGCTGGGGGCTGCCACCCTCAGAGACTTTGGGAAGGAAGATGTTTTTATACTTGCTGATGGCAATGTCAGAAAGGGCTGGAGTCGAACCTTAAATCACTTCTGAGTATGGCTCTGAGCTCATTCACTGGGATGAGAACAGAAGCAGCTGTGTTACCATCTAATCTGCTGCCATCCTGCAGCCACCGAGTGGCTGGTGGGGTATGATTCATGGCATGTGCTCCTCAAAACTGATGCAGCTTCTGGGGCTGTGCTTAGGTGCTTTGATGAATTAGAATGGTGCTTCTTCAAGGTCCTCCAACACTTTCAATGCCATTTGGCTAAATGAAATAGTATTCCTCAAGAAAAGTGATTTCCATCAGCCAGATATGTCTGATCTTAGCAGAGAACTCAGTCTAATGAAGTTGTTGGTAAGTGAAACTCATCTTTTCAAAGTTGCATTGCAATCAGTGATGCTTCTCCCTGATGGACAAATCTAGAAGTAAGGATTCATCTGTCAAAAAAAAAAAAAGAGGAATAAACCAGGGGCCTTAAATTACCTGTCAGGTGGTGAGACAATCCACTGGCCAGAATGCATGCAGGGCTCACTATTTCTAACCACTGAAACTCTCCACTAGGTCAGCTGCACTGTTCACGGGGACTGGAGCTTTTTATGTAACCCAGAATTTCTAGTATGGTCAGCAAAATTGGTCTTATATAATATGGGATAATGAGTTGTGGTATTTTGAAATACCTCCAAAAAGCTTTGTGGATTAATATTGGTAATTTGGATTTTAGCTTTTAACAAAGAAAACCCATGAGATTGCTAAAAATCTATCATAGTATGGAACTGCAGTAAAAGTTGTTCTGGACCACCTTCTATTAAGTATTGTGCAACATCCCTTGGCATTTCATATTTCTTTTAATTTAAGGAAAAATGCAAGCTCAAACTTAAAAGCTGAAATTCTGAAAATGAAGCACTTAAATAGAATGTTCTGTTCCATGAAGTTCTTTTGTACTATATGAGTAAGCTCTTGTGAGCTCTTCAGAAAACAGGGCAATTTGCTTCAATATCTCACAATGAATTAAATACTTTCTTTGGGTTTACCCATTTGAAAAGCGTTGTAAGACCGTTTGCTCATGTGAAGAACTCTATTTAACAAAGTTACTTTATTCAGTGAAACAAAAAGAAGCCGTTTGAAAACAGATTGAGTTTAAAAGAACAATCGCCACTGCAGAAGGGAGTTAACATAAGTGCTGTTTAAAACAGATGATGCTTCTTGAGAGCAAATATGCCTGAGATTGCTTGTCATGTGGAGTTTGCTTAGCCACATCTCTTCTGAACAAGGACAGAGAAACAATTTAAGACAAGAGTATTCCTGCTTCCTTGTCAGAACAATGATTTAATGCCTTATTTCTGTCACGTAATGATCTAGACTATTTGGTATCTCCACCTGAAAGGAGAGCAGGAGGCATTGTGGGTACATGCAGGAATACTGCTTAGGGAAACTGATTAGAAGAACTTGCTAAATGAGAAAGCATTTCACTGTTTGGCCTCTCAGAAAGTTACTTGAGAAGCTAGGACTGAAGAAGGCTAGGAAGAATCTGGTTATGTCTTATTTCCAGACTTTTCTTCTTCTCCTTCAGAGAAACAAACCCATTTTAAAAGTGGAAGTTGGAAAGAAGGGACAAGTTCATTCTATGTCATGTGTTATCTTGCTGGTTTTAGACAGCAAGAATTAGGTTTTCTGCATGTCTAAGCATTCTTGTTGCCTTGTGAGCAGCATCTCTCATAGCTGTGAAGGGCATACCTCAGGAACAGCTGAAATTAATACTGCAAGAACATAAAATCTTAAAGGGATCAAGGACTATTAAGAGATTTCTGGTAGTCTGTAGTTCAACTTCTCATGCAAAGACTAGGTCATTCCATTACACCGTATATGCAAAGGCTACTTCTGGCTCAGTCTTGAACACCTCCTGTGTACAGATTGCACAGCTAGTCTGAGTGCCTGTGCTGGGTCCAACAGCTTCCTTGAGAGTAAAGTAATGACCTTCTACAACATTTCTTCTCATAGCAAATATACATTTGATTTACAAGTATGTATATATCTGCAGAGAGGCAAGGTGATGGAGAAGATAATGTTTTTTATTTTAAATCCCTAAAACCACAAAAAGGTTTTGTAGCCTAAAAAAACAGGGGAAAGTTTAATTGGAAAATTTAGTAACTTGTTCTCATTGGCATATTTATATCATGTACTTGAAAATGTAACTTATTTACAGGGATAATATTACTGTTTTAGTTAACTATGTGAGGGCAAATAACATGTCAAGAGTGTAAGTTTTTGGATATACTGTTGAAGAATCAGGTGGCTCTTATTGGAGACATCCAGGGCTACAAGACTCTGTGTTCAACGATTCATTTACATTAATCCACTTAGAAACCAAAACTAAAATCAAGTGTGATTTCCTAAGAGAGAGGGGTCAATGACTGAAATCCTGATAAGGTACCCAGTGTCCTTATTGCATCCTGATATATGTGATTTTTCAGGATAAAATTGACAGAACAACAACAAAACCAGTCCTCCGGCTCATGGTCAGTAATTCAAGTTGTTTGGGAGATCGATGTGAGCCAATAGAAGTCTTTCCAGAAGTTACCATGGAATCACAAATTCATTCCTGCTTTTTTTTTTTTTTTTCTTAGAGGCTCCTGCAGGCAGAGTGTGCTTATGCTAAGATTAATCACTTTCTATCCCTTTAAAACCCCACGGTGAATTGCACTGAATCTTGCTTCTCCAACAACTGATGGAAACTCTTTCATGCACGGGCTGAAGGTGGCCTTCAGATGGGCTGGTAGTACATTGGCATGGTTTCTTCAGGGCTGCCAGGGCCCTGGGCACCTGAATACTTGTGATGCTTTGCCAGTTGTCTCTCTTATGCTTGCTTTGGCTATTACTACTTTTCATGCAGCTCAGGTGCCTATGCTGGACTGATAAGTAAGCCTATGACGTCTTGCATTTCTGCTGATTTCATTGCAAATCTAGCCTTTTAGCAAGTGAAGTAAAAGACTATATTAAAGTTGAAATAAAATTTACATGTTATGACCTGTATAATTATATGAACATTTTGAATTATTTAGGCATAGCCTGAGACATAACCGTTGCAAGAAACACTGAAAATTTGCTGTTTATATTTTTAAAGTCTTCATAGTCACCTGAGAAAATGTTTAACATTTCTGTATTCTTCAAAGTTTGGATATATGTTTTTGAAGACTTGTACTTATGCACAGCCCAGGCACCAAAACTGCTGGGATTTTATGATATTTTCTTTCACCTTTAGAACTACAATTTTGAACAACCTTCTTCAGGAGATTGATAACCACATTTTAAGTGATGGATCTGAATTTCTTCTTGCAAATACATATGGTATCTGTTAGGATTGTTAGGACATTATGAACACAAAAGGTCAATTTCTTTGTCAGGAACCATCTTCACTGAATAATTTATAGCTAAACACTTCTCATAACTGAGCAAAGTGTTAACATGTGTATGAATGCTCCCTTTAGCTTCAGTGATACGGAGTCACGTTCCATTTTTTGGCAATCATTCAACAGCAAAAGAAGAGAAGATATCTCAAACTGTGAAGTTTCAATTTTTCATTTTTTAGTAAGTGGATTTCTGGTTGCCAGTGCTCCTTCAGCATTATCACTGGAAATTACTCCCCTCTCAGAACACTCTTGAAGAGTTTTAAATTCGAGATAAATTATCTCCAATACATAAAAAACAATGTGATTTGATCATAAATACATTTCTTTAAAAACAATTTAAATTTTATGCTGCCCAAAAGACTTGCTTTTGCTTTAGCTCCAGGAGCTAATGCAGCTACAGCGGTGATGCAAGTATGTTGGGTTTCCACATGATATATATACACATGTGAGTTCTGGTTTGTGCACCTGTAGAGAAGATCACCACAATATCTTTGAAAACCTCTGTCTCTTCCTTCAGACAAACATATTCTGCAGTTACTGTTCTTCAAGTACTTGCAGGGAAACAGAAACAGGGGGAAAGGAAGCACAAAGTGTTTTTGAAAAACCTCAGTCTTGGGATTCAAGCACTCATAGACACAGTTCTCATAACCTACTTGGTCAACTGCTACAGTACAGTGACATAAAGGCAGTGAATTTTTAAATTGAGGCTACAAAATCTTCAGGAGAATGGCAGAAGATCCTACAGCTCTGACGATCATATTGAATCTACGTTGTACTGACCTTTGACAGCCAGCTCTGATGACCTTTGAAATTCCCAGCTCTGAACAGCCTGTTTTGAAACATAAATAAAAATCCCTGTCTAATATAAACACTATGTAAGAAGTTCTTGACAGCATACTTGGCCTTGCCTTGTATTGGCTTTTACTTTTAAGTCTTTCAGAAAGCTTTGGACAAAGCCAGTTCTGGCTGAATACCTGCTTCCAAGCCTCCTGTGTTTGTCATGCCACTTTCTCAGGCTCTGCGCACTTTTCTCATTATGTGCTTGTGCAACAGTGGTCACACCAAACATGGTGGGCTCTTTACCTTATAAAAAGCTTTCCTCTACAAAACATGTCCTATACATGCCTATGTGACAGGCATATGTTGAAAATCTTTTTATATCTTGGGACCATAGGAGTGCAAACAGATTTCCCTCTAAATCTATTATTTAGAGACTTTGAGGAAAAAGAGGGAAAGAAAAGCAGAAGAAAGAAATGCAGCAAACATGCTAAGGACTTGATACAGCTTGTGATCCTGTCCAAGTGTAAGAGAAACAATCATCATCTTTATGTCTGTGCTCCAGTGTTTAGAATTAAAGAAGTCATTGATATACAGGCTAAACTGAAACTAGACAGATGATTTAATAAAACAACCAGGTACTTCATCAAAAGGCAGCATGTTAATGTTTTTAGTTTATCAAAATATGTGCCATTGATACATGGAGTAGGACAAAGTATATTAAATTAGAATTCTATATGATAAATATAGACAAGGAGTTTGCAGCCTTATTATCTGTTATAAGAGTCTCAAAGTTGGAGATTATTCACCATTATTTGGACTACTGGTGTATCTCAAAATAGAGAGCATATTTCAAATGCTGTTTGAGATCTAGAGATTGCAGCTAGCTCTAGTGAGCAATGCTACTTTAGGAATCTGGCTCAGATTCAGGAACTTAAGACTGTTTATCCAAAAGCTTGAATCACCCTCACTTGCATCTGAGCAGCCTTGGCTGGCAATCAATCAGGAAAGCAGAATTCTTCACCATCAGAATGGTAGAGACAAGTATGCATTTTACAGACAGGGAGGATGAAGGATGCCATTGCTGGCCTGGGAGGAAAGGAAGCTGTTGCTATGATGAAGGAACACAAGCGATCAAGTCACTTCAACTTTGAAGATAACAGCACAACTATGAACATCTCTCCAACCAGGGAAATGATGTAGATGCAGTTGCCTGTCTGGCAGTTTTACAGCTTATTTATGTTCTTGTGTGTCTATTCTTCTTGCCATTGCTTGTCTCCCCCAGAAAGTCTATAGACAAAAGAAAATTGTTGCTAAGTGGATATAACTTGTATTAATTCAAATGTCAGTTCAGTATATGGCAATATAAACTAATATCTGATGTCTATTTGGATTAAAATTACTTTGAACTATCGACATGGCAAAACTGTAAAACTATAAAGCTCTGGATTCCGCAAAGGTTCTTGGCAGCCCAGGAGTGGATTTGTGAGGCACAGGTGTCAAAAGGCTTCGATAATCTTTTCTTTCTTATTCTTCAGTTAAAGGAGTGATTTTAGTAGTAGTCAGAGTATGCAAAGAGAAGTATAAAAGAGAGGAGAGAAGCATTGGGGCTTCAGAACTCGAATTCCAGCATTAGAAATCTATTTTGGCTTAGCTATTGGCTTGTTGGGTGGCCTTGGACAGTCTGGTTTATGAAGTAAACCAGACGGGAGGGGAAACTGGCACAAGAATATCTAAGAATTAAAAGATGTTTATAGAGTGCTTTGTACTTGCATCGTTTTATCTTTTCAAAGTGTTTATTAATTTTCAGCTAATCTCTTAGGCTGCTTTAACAACACTGAACTTCCCTCAACTGGATTTCTACACAAAACAAATCATATGTACTTAAAAATGACACAATGCTTCACATAGGTTCTATACAGCTATAGAAATCTTTATATCATCTTCTAGATATTCAGTATTGAAAAAGGTTGTAATCCCAAGGGAGCAGAAAAGTCTTTATGGGATAGTTGTCTCATGAAGGCTCTCTTATGACTACATTTATTAACTTCTCACTTAAGGAAATACAGACTTGACTGAGAACTAGACTTTATGTATATTTTCTAAGTCTCTGTGCAATGCTTTTCTGTATGAGAACAGAGTGAAAGTAAGGAGCTCATAGATTATATCATCTGCAGACATTGCTGTGCTTGTTTCAAGAGACAAGAACCCACATGTTAATCGTCATTACAGTATGAAACTACTAGATGCCGTGAATTTAATTGTTCATGCACAGTGATTCCCCTAAACCCACTTGTTTGAATTGCCTGGATATGTTTTTTGGGAGACACTGTCTCCCTTGGGCTATTCTGGTAAGGTAGACTGTGAAGAGCATATGAAAGGGAGGAAGAAAACAACCTGAAGTAATGCTGATTATTGATATTACAGTGAACAAAATGCAATAGGTCAAGGGGTTGAAAAGATGGAGAAAGATTTATGTTATCATAAATATATGCTATGAGTGCTGAAGAAAAGCAGGATTCAGTCATTAACAAAAAACTTTGAATAGAATGAAGACTTCATGAGTGGTTGCAAAAACATAGTCTATCACAAGTCATACTATGGATTCAGGACATCACGGTTGTTGCATGCATATATTGAAAGCCTAGAGTTTGGTATACAGTAGCTGTAAAGGAAATGTTTCTGTGCTCATGAAAGGGCTGATGGAGTTCAGGAGCTCTGAAGGCCAGTTATTCCTAAAGTCTGAGGTAGATAATATCTTCCTTTGTTAATTACATTGTGTTACTGTTTGTTTTTGCAAAGCAGCTATGAATATTCAAGTAATCATGCGGCATATGTTTCAGATGGCTGGAGCCCTTCCTAGGTTTGTGACTCCTTCTTTACATGTCACTAACTGCAGAACTGTGGGTCCATTTTCAATATGTTTGGAGAGCAAACTAGCAAGGTCAGGAAATTAACATACTTGCAAACAAAAAAGGTACATTTAGTTCCCATCCTTGGATTTTTCAGGTGTGAAGTCATGAGAAAGAACTCTTCAGAATCACGTACGTTCCCACATTCAATGTTGATGTATACAGATAAGCAGCCTGATTTCTAGGAATGCCAAGAGTCACAGCAAGCTACAGACGTAAATGAGATTTGTGTGACAATCAGCAACTCTGAAAAACAGGCCCCTGGTATTAAGTACTTACCATCAGGCACCTACTCTTGAAAGTATTGGCCAAATGCCACAAAACTGTGCTTCTTTGAGAAAATGGAACCTGTTTTCTTAACACTGTAATCTCCAGTGCTGGAGCTTTATAAATGATCTCAGGTATTTCCACTCTAACATTAATGAGTAAGTCACCAATGGAGAAATAGACTGGCTCAATTTTTCTCTCATTGCTCTTTCTTCCATGGTCAAGGTTGACAGATTAGAGCTGAAATCATTACTAGAGGAAGAACGCTCTCTGCTTCTGCCTTTCTAGCTAAAACCCTTGCAAGAAAAAATGTTTCTCATCGATGGCTCTCATTTCTGGGAGTAAGGCTGTTCTCACTCCAAAGTATTTTTCAATTTGCCTGAAGTACTGCTCTTGTGCATTTGTATTTAGTGTCTATGTACAATGAGGATTGAATGTGTTCTTAGGTTATTAGTGCAGATTGCTGTGGGCATGAGGGATATGAAATCTTCATGGTTCAAGGGTGCTTAAATATAGAGTATTATGAGAGAAGCATGACACTTGTATTTAAGAGTACTGTTCAGTCCTTGTGTCATACTTCAAACATCCCTGAACTTCTAATACCTTTTCCCCACTCTCAAAACATTTATTCAGCAGTAAGATGAAATGAAACTGGGATGGAAGATAACATCCCCAGTTGATGTACATATCAGGTTTCTCTAAATTGCTTTGTCTTTCAACTGTTTCTTCCTGTCCAATAGGCTCTAGTAAAGTTTAAAAATCTGCTTCAAAACATTCTGCCAATTCCAGGTGCCTTGGTATTTTTCAGTAGCACAATTACCTACTTATTCATTTAAATGATTAATTATGGAAGATGAATTTTTAAATAGTAATTAAATAAATATTGGCAGCAATGATGGTGGATCCATGGGAGAGCTATGGGATTGCATGTGATAGAATTTAGGCATAGAAATGGAGGATGTGGATTTATTCATTTTCTCAGTGTGTCCTATGAACACCTTCTGAACCTTGATCTTACCTGCAAACTGTCAAAATGCTTGTCTATTGCTTTCTGTCACTGCTGCAGGCCTGATCAGCAGTCACATTGTAGCAGACTAAGAGGTCCAGACAGTATCTTTGCAGGAGAAATATACTAACAACTATTACAATTCCTTTCTGTTGCATAACCAGTGGTATTAGATGCTCTAATAGCTGGGCTTAATGATCCAATAAGACTTAAAACCTAACTGGGTGTGTATATGTTTGGCTTAGCGTGTGGCCCTAAAAGCACTTTGCAAAGCTAATCACCACTCTTTCTTCGAAGTTATGAGTGTAAAACCTCTAGCTTGATGAGAAATTTTCAGTATACATAGATGATGTTTACCACCAGCTCAGTAAAGTCAGCAACATATTTGTCTTAGCAAAGCTCTCAGGAAGATATTCTGGGTGTGCTGCTGTCAAGGGTCTCGACTTTCATTGTCCATAAATGTCTAGCACTTGTCAGGTCAGGTCAGTTAATGAAGAAAAAGGAATGAGGAAAAAACATTCTGGCCAAGAAAAGAGGGAAACCTGCAAATGGAAGCCTCAAGGTCAGCTACAAAAGGGTAACTTGAGCGTTTCTTCTTTGGCTTCTCCTGTGAAAGTAAAAGGGCTCGAGGAAGGCACTGTCCTAATGATTCTAAAGATGGAGGGAGGAAAGTGTCCAGAGCCTTTCCCTTTCTTGTCTTGTGTTTATCTCCTGTTAACCATCACAGGAGAAGGCTTTTGAGGGCAAAAATAGTGTAACAAGAAAAGAAATGCAGAAGCTAACCCTTGCCCAGACACTGCTCCTTTCAGAGCTGGCACTGCCCAAACAAAGCTGAGTGTAGCTTCTGACTTGCTGGCATACTAGAAGCTAGTACATACATACTGATATATAATCAAAACCTATTTTCCTCAACTGTTTTCTTTCCCAGAAGCATATACCTCAGGGAGTCCTACTTCAACGTGCAGCCTATATGTGATGAATTGAGCCTCTATCACCTCATTCCCATGGCTACCGGGTAACTGGTTTTTTTCTCAGACAGATCCTTCTTTTCTATGGTCTATGTCCCATTGGGGTAAATAATTAATATCTGTGTCCCTGCCTGGTCTTTATTTTTTATTTCTTGCAATCTGACCCAGGTGAAGCAAGTTTGGGAAGACTCTTCTTGTATAGATAGGAGTTAGGAGGCAAGTGCTGCTGGCTAGGGGTAATATAACAGGTTAAAGATTAACACCTCATTCATGTACAGCAGATATAGATGCTGTATCTGGAAGCCTTACAACAGGATAGAAGGACCTAGGGACTGAGAGGAATAGGAACAACCCAGGTTGAAGAGGGAGAAGTAGGGCCGAGGACTGCATGTTAGAGAAAGAGCAGAACTCACACAGGAGATGAGAAGCTGAAAAGTGGGATAGCATTAAGGCAGCAAGGAGAATGGGGTCCTGAGATAGGATATATGGGGTCCATAGTGAGCTTAAGGTTGAGTGGGTTGGAGATGGGAGTTATGAGGAGATAACATTTTTGGGGATGGTGAAGTTGTATATAGGAGAAAAAGGTGCAGGGGACTAGATTTTCAGCTTGGGAAATAATGAGAAATTTTGAAGAGAGACCAATGAGTATTTTTGATCTCTTTGTCACTCTGGAACACAGGAAGCTGGAGACAAAGTCTGTGAAATGGGAAAATTGAAACCAGGCTCTCTGGATTGTGAGGGTCTTGCAATTAGGAGAGGACCAACGATCCCCTGCCAAATTTCTCCTCTGCCTCTGTTGTGGGCTGGTGGCAGGGACAATGCAATCTGCATAAAAGATTTAAAATGCCATCCAATACCCAAGCAATGGCCAAAAAAAAGTAGTACTAGAAGATATTTCTTTAGAACCAGAGGACAGCCAAGAGCCAACATTCAACAGTGTTGCCTTAATGTACAAATTGTAGTTAAATTTTAGTAGTAGAGCAAGCTATAGAAAAATAGATTAAGGTGCCACATTCTAACACCTGCAAACTTTAGCCCTAAGAAGCTAATTACTTAAAGATTTGCTTCAGAAACTGAAGCTGAAATAAGTCCATGGTCCATTTCCACATGCCCAAACACTGCTCTGAGGTTCCAACCATGCACAGCAAACTTGACATAGGTTACCCTGACACATTTCTGTCCACAAGTCAATGCATGCAATCCCTTTTTCAGCCAAAAAATATTATTATCTTGTTTTTTCCTTCTAAAACGTATCTATTTTCAGAACATTATCAGTGGGTCTTAATTGCCATGGAGGTTTGAGGTGATTCTGAGCATCCCTTAACACCTCAATAAAGTAGGGATTTTCAGACTTTCAAAGGACCAGGGATGGAAGCATTGCAAAAGAGTCATGATTCAAGCATTCTGAGCTTGAAGAGAGCGGTGACTATGAATGTCACAAAAACCAACATTTTAATAGTATGCATATAGAGTGAACTACTATACAAGGAACACTAAAATTCCTGAAATAATCAAATAAAAGTTGTTGTACACTTTGTGGCCAAAACTGACCTAAGAAAAAAAAAATAATGAAAAGGAAGTAAATAAACTGCATTTATTAACTACTGGATATAAAAATTTGTTCTCATTACCTATCATTAACACTTGAAAACCAAAAAGATAAGCAATGAAAATACACCAAGAATAAAAAAGAAAAATAATGAAAAGGCAAATGTTGAAAAAAAAAAAGCCCTGTTTTTCCTTTTAGTAACTGAACTAAGGCTTTTTCATATGGATGAAGCCTTCTCTCAACAAATTTATTAGCCAAATATCAAAGGAAACTATGTAAGAGAAGGACAAACAGACCCTTAAAAACTTACCATTTCTTTAACATGCAGAAATCACCTGTTCAATGTGAAATGAGTTTTGAGATTCCAAATGTAATACCACTAGTAATATGCTATATGCCTATAGTGTTTCTTGCTCAGTGACCTGAAGTATCTTAGTTTAGCTGTTGGGTCTCTTGTTCTGCTTCCTTCATCATGTTTATCATATTGAATAAACACGGCAGAAAACACAAGAATTACTGTTTCCTTTTATAAGTTCAAAAATAGTTCTAAAGTTTGGTCCTCCAGATTTCTGTCCCATGGCTTCACAGGACTAGGTAGGCATTGTAAAAGGAACTTCATGGATCTTCCTTTTCTTCATATCAGTCTTGTTTGTTTTAAGCCACAACCTCTGACCTGCTTGCTTCACAATATGTGGAAGTTATAATCATCAAAGCAATTTCAGCAATACTTGCATGAGTTTCCAGACCTAATTTCTTCATGTGGAGGAAATAGTATGTTTTCTTTTAGGGACTGATTTTTTTTTTTACTATGATTAGTTTTATTTGTGCAGTGATTAGAGATGACACTTGATCTTCCTAATCAAAGAAGGGATGTTTCTTTTCAGTTCCTGTGCTTAGCAGTGATGGGACAAAAGTGTGTCAGTCAAAAACCCAGAACTAGAGGCTATGCCCATCTGTAAGGAGAATGTACTTCAGAGAAACCTTAAATACAGAATAATGATTTTTGTCTTGTAAACACTTGTCAGTAATTCCGTGCTCCTTGGTGACTGTGATTCAGTACCGTTCTTTTCACTGTGGTCCCACTGGTGACAGTGCTGCATGAGTGGAAATGGTACTCACTGGGGTTTTCCCAGGCACAGCTGCAGTAGCAAACTTGCACAGTCCTTTCACAGACCTGAAGGACTGTACAAAGACAGAGTTCATCTGGCTTGATGGCATTTAATTGGATGTAGGTAGAAGGAGACACAGTTTCAAGAATTTTTTTGTTTACATGATGACTTTTACACTAAGATATGCTTTTACATCTATTCTTAAAAGTAAGAAAGAAAAACATCCCCTTTCTTCTTACATAGCTGAGTTAAATAAGAAAAATGTGCACTGTTTTGCTTGTATAATGTAGGTCTCTTTTTGTCTGCAATATCTTGTTCTTGCTCTGCACCAGAAGCTAAAATGCAACTGTTAATAGGAAGTGAGTAAGAATGAAGGGGCAATGTGAGGGCCTCTTTTCTTCAAAAAGATGTCTACTCCAGGCTTGTTCCTCTCAAGTAGACAATGCTGCTGGTTCTTCAGGCCAAGCGCTGAGGTAAAGGTGGAAGATGCTGGCTTGGTGAGGAGGAGAGAACTACCATTAATAGTGAGCAGGGAGGAGTTTTGGGCAGTCAGGCAGTGCAGTGGGTAGCAGGCTTCCCAATCAAGCTGAGGCAGGGCAAAACGTACAAGCAGGTCAAGCTGAGTTTTTTGCTGTTTAGGCCACTTCTTTGGATGCTTCTAAGGCAAATAAACATGACTTTGTTTTGGAGAAGGTGTTTTCGGAGTCACCTTAATTAACTGCTGTCACAATAGATAAAGGGTGTGTATGTGCCAAATCCAGTTAGGCCTGTCGAGTTAACCCTGCCAGTAAACATGCACGTTGAAGCCTTGAGATGTAATCTGAAAGTGGGAGCATGCATGATTTCCCTGAGAGGGATGAGATATCCAGATTTGTCTATCTCTCAAAGGATGCATTATTGGAAGAGAAAAATAGGTCACCTGTCTGGATGACCACAAATGCAGTAAAGAGGTGAGACTGCATGCTGTGTCCTATAGGCAAGAGAGAAAAAAAAAAAAGTTCATCTTCCTAAAGTGTCTCCTACCAGCTAGAAAAGGAAGGCATGAAAAGATGTTTCTGTTCATCTGTCATTTAGTAAAATGACAATCCATTGTGATGACATCATGGATTACTGTTCTAGAAAAGAAGCTTTTGCATGTGTCAGCAAAACAGTGAGCATGAAAAAGAATCAGCATGGGGTGAAAAACATTAACTATATGATGAGCATTTTCAGGTGGCACAGGAAGGCAGGAAACTTCTGCCTAGCTCCACTGCTGCTACATTTTTAAATTTACTGTGTTTACCTTGAAATTAAATAAAATACTTTGCAAAGATGAACTGCTAGCTAACCACTCCAAAATGCTGACCACAGTTGTATATTGTATCACAGGGACATGTCACATTATTTCTCTCTTCACCTCATCTTGATACCGTCCTTTGTCCTACTAGAGGCATATACTTGGGTTTTACCAGGACCTCTCTCCACAGAGATCAGTGACATGCAGAAATGCTTGACATCTCTCCCAAAGAGGCTGATGCCCTGGCTTCAGTATTTTTATTTACAAAGAGCAGGCTGGTGGTTTTCAGCCAGCATTGTCTTGCCTAAATTCTATGAGGGACTCCTGAATTCTGTGAAGACCTCACTGCTTAATCTCATGGAAAAGTTAGTTCTCTCTTCTGGGAGAAACTGCATGAAGCTTTTGTGTAGGCAAAATTGAGTTGGCAATTTCACTTAGACTACAGGCTTAATCTGATGCAGACAATTCCTAGTGGACCCAACATGAGATTTTCTCCGATATGGCTTTTAGGAAGGGTTGAAATTTTTTTGTTTGCAAAGTTATATTAATTGTAAATGTTGATTAGTGCTACTAATTGTCGCTAAACTGCCATATGTAACTGTATCCAAACATTGGTCCCTAATTGTCCAACCCCGTGCTTCTGAAAATTTTCATTGTTTTTCTAATTGAGATTTGTCTTTATTTGGCTGAAACTTGTTTTTACTGGAACTGTACTCTGTGTTTGTACAGAAGCCAAATTATGGAGGCTTGAATTCAGCTGGGAACTATAATTGATAATATTATCTGCTATGCAAATAATTACAAGTCAGTGTACTTCCTCTTCAGTAGGTTTTTCTTGGCAGGACAATTTGATCCTTACTGTTGAATTATTAATTTTCTCCCCACTTAAAATATATGGCCCATTTCTTTATTCCACTAACATGTCAGTCTATTCAAGAGTTTAGCCAAATAAGGCCCAGTTCATGGACATTTTGAACCTGTATAAATTTCCTCTCTTCCTCAACAGAACCTGCATAATATAAAAAAAAGCGCCTCTCTGTCACATTTTGTAAACAGCAAATGAACTATTAACAAATCAGTTAAATATCTAAAGATTGTAAATTGGCTATAATTTGCCAGTGAACTTACTGTAATCTGGATGCTAACAATCTGTGAGTAGTAAGTCTTCTTGCTAGATATAAACAAACTTGAGGTGAACAGACTACAAATCAAACAAAAAAAGAGTAGCGTACACTGTTTACAGGCTGACTACCAGCAGTAAGACTATGTATTCACCTACACGTTAGCCAGAACACTTACCTTAGCAGTTCACCACCATTACCAGTAGAGTTCAGAAGCTGCTCCTTCAGCCTAGCTTCATTCTTCTCAGTACAGAGAGACAGGATTGCTGCTTTTATACGGAGACACAGAATAATAGAATCATAGAATGGTAGGGATTGGAAGGGACCTTTAGAGATCATCTAGTTCAACTCCCCTGCAGAAGCAGGTCCACCTAGATCAAGTCACACAGGAATGTGTCCAGATGGATCTTGAAGACCTCCAAGGAAGGAGACTCCACATCCTCCCTGGGCAGCCTGTGCCAGGGCTCCAGCACCCTCACAGTAAAATAGTTTTTTCTTATGTGTAAATCATAGGACCATAGAATAGTAGGAATTTTTTGTTCCACTTGCCCATTGTCCTGTTGCTAGATACAATAAAAAAAGGGATGCCCCAGCCTCCTGACATCCACCATTTATAAACTTGTAAATATTAATGAGATCCCTCCTCAGTCTCCACTTCTCTAAACAGCCCCAGTTCCTGCAGACTTTCCTCATAAGGAAGATGCTCCAGTCCCCTGATCATCTTGGTAGCCCTGTGCTGAACTTTCTCCAGAAGTTCTCTGTCCCTCTTGAGCTGGGTAGCCCAAAACTGGACACAGGACTCCAGATGAGGCCTCACCAGGGCAGAGTAGAAAGGGAGCAGAATCTCCCTTGACTGAGTCTTTGGGGAAGGAAGCATTCTCAAGAAAAACAGCATAGATTGGGCTACAAAACTTTCTTCTCTAAGCAACACTAGCTTCATCAAAACCTGTGCAGTTTCCTGAAAACTCACCGGGTTTTCTATTAACTGATATAATCTTCTCAAGTAGTGTCATTGGGTAGTAGCTGGTCTCACCACAGGGGAGGAGATGACCTCAATACAGTACTGCAAACATATGTAAAATGGACATTAAGCTTCCAGAGGTTAAGTTTTATCTTCAGGAATCTGTCCGAATACATTACTGAAGTGCATTTGCCTACAGTTTTATTTCCAGTGAAACAGAGATTAACTTCTGTAAGTTTCTTAGATTGCCTAGGAACAGACTGGAGAAGGAGAAGAGCTCCTGTTGCACTACATGAGGGATATTTTGCTGTCTCTTTTTGTTTCTAGATGCTAAATAATATAGCTAAACTACATTTATATTACATCACATACTATATTACATTCTATTATATTACATTCATATATTAAGAGTTACAACGTATCTCTAACTCTTTACAGGGAAATCACCGTTCTTTCAGCCATAAGGATATTATGTGATTGAAAATTAATTGCGCTGCCACATTAATCAAAGTAGGAAACTCTCAGAAGGACATGGTGTCCTGCAGTCCCTCTTTGTTAGGAAACTTCTTTGTCAATAATTTTTACTTCTCTGTTTCTGAGTAACTGCACAATCATTTCAGCTTCCTGATTGCCTAAACATAATGTACAAATCTGTAGCAAAGCTGTTGTGATTTAAGCACTTTGGACCAGTCACTTTATGCAATTCCACTCTTACATGGCGGTCCCATGCTTAGACAGGAGAATCCCATATGACATAAAATGAGTGATGCAGTAATCAAGCTCTTTTCAAATGTTCTTCCCAGTTATTAGTGACAAGAGATAGTCAGTATGTGTGCGTGTGAATGTGCGTGTATGTTCATATGACTGTATATATTTATGCATTAAACTTAAGGAAAAATTTCTTTCCTGTGAGGGTGAGGGAGCTGTGGCACAGGTTGCTCAGGAAGGGTGTAGAGTCTCCTTCTCTGAAAGTTTTCAGACCCACCTGGATGCATTCCTGAGTGACCTGATCTAGGTGGACCTGCTTGAGCAAGGGAGTTTGGACTAGATGATTTCTAGAGGTCCCTTCCAACCCCTACTATTCTATGATTAGATATTATTTACATATTAAATATGTATCACATTATTGTAATGTGCAGCCCCAAATCAATACAGTGCAGAATTTTCCTGTCAGAATTTATTGATTCTATAAAATGATTATTGGTAATTCGAGGAAAATGTCATTTTCCCATTCTTTACAGACGTTTTTTAGAGGCTGCAGTAAAAGAAATTTGTTATGATTATGGCTTGATAGCTAAATGATATACTTAAGAATTTAATATTAGTTTATATTTCAGACAGTAACAGTTTTTTAAAGGTTTCCTTCCCTCCTTGTGTCAGAAAAATTCTTTGTCAACAATTTTAAAGACAGTGTCTGAAATAAAATGTAATCAAACCATTATTTGTGTAATTGTAGATCTAGCATTTAATCTGAGCAGATGTTTCTTATGAAAGTTTGCTGTTTGAGAGAATTTAAAATCCCTTTTCTGTCAGATACCAATTGAGACAACCATCTCGGTGACATTTCAGTTTTTTGCTTGCTTTATTTATTTATTTATTTTCTTTCTCCTTACAGAAAAAAAAATGCAGTGAAATCGGCTTTGCAGGGATATAATTAAAGCAAATATATACATTTTATTTTTCCTTGCCACTTTGGATGAAAAAAAATGATTCATTGTTTTTTAGAAGGTACACTAAGCAGAAGCAAAATCTTCAGGAATTAGTTATTCTGTGTGAGAAAGTTGCCAGAAAACTAGTTAGGTTTACTGGCCTTTCCATAATGGTATATCAGAACTGACATATAAGAGCTGCTGTTCATAGTTTCATAAGGGTTATGAGAAATACTAATTTCCTAATTCACTCCTAGGCTAAGGATTATGCCAATAATAGCTTTTCCTCACCTTGGAAGCTCCCCACCATAATGTCAGCTAATATTCCAGTGGTTTTAGCACTGTAAGCAATAACATAGACCAAGTTCAAATGGTTTCCAGGAGTTCACTTAAAATATTACCAATAGGTTGCCTAGATGGACAGGTCACCACTTGAGAACAATGCTTTCATGCTTATTAAGTAACAGATTTGCATGTTGTATGTCCATGTTGTAATGATCTAAGTCTTGTTATGCTTTGCTATGACATTTGCAGTGATAGAATTTAGGGTGCTTTTTATATTAGTCCAACCTGGTTAGAAGACAGTCACCTGCAGTGAGATTTTGCATCTTTAGTTTGTGCCTGGCCTGTGCATCTGTCATATGGATGATCTCCAAAGCCTCACTTCTGTCACTTTCTAATGTGGGAATTTTGACCAGTATGAGAAGAATTCAGCACATAATACAAGTATTGCAATGCATTAAACCTATTGCTAATCCTGTAATGTTCCTAAATTTAGATTAATGAGATTACTGTATATTAACTGCAGTTATCCTTTAAGATTAGATAACTAACAAAGGTGTAGGAAATTGCTGCCATTCAGTGAGATCTCGACTGGTTTGAGAGTTGGGCAGAGAAGAACGTCATAAGGTTCAACAAGGACAAGTGCAGAATCCAGCATTTTGGGAGGAACAACCCCATGCACCAGTGCAGGCTGGGGATTGACCTGCTGGAGAGCAGCTCTGCAGAGAGACCTGGGAGTACTGGTTGATAGCAAGCTGCACGTGAGGCAGCAATGTGCACTTATAGCCAAGGTGGCCAATGCCATTCTGGGATGAATCAAGAAGAGTGTGGCCAGCAGATTGAGGGAGATTCTTCTCCCCCTCTACTCTGCCCTGGTGAGGCCTCATCTGGAGTCCTGGATCCAGTTCTGGGCTTCCCAGTTCAATAGGGACAGAGAATTTTGAGACAGAGTACAGCACAGGGCCACCAAGATGATCAGGGGACTGGAGCATCTTCTTTATGAGGAAAAGTTGTGGTTACTGGGACTCTTCAGACTAGAGAAGAGGAGACTGAGGGGGCATCTCATTAACAGTTACAAGTATTTAAAAGGTATATGCCAAGAGGATGGGGCATCACTTTTTTCTGTTGTCTCAGGTGACAAGGGATCACAAGGGGGTAACAGAAATAAGCTGGAATACAAAAGGGAAAAACTATTTTACTGTACGGGTGAGGGAGCCCTGGCACAGGCTGCTCAAGGAAAGTGTGGAGTCTCCTTCTCTGGAGCTTTTCTAAACCTGCCTGAACACATTCCTTGTGACCTGATCTAGGTGGTCCTGATTTATCAGGGAGCTTGGATGAGATGAGCTTTAGAGGTCCCTTCCAACCTTTACCATACTGTGATTTTGTTAAAGCATTTCTGGAGCATGAGGGGATGTTGGGCTATCTCTGGTAGGCTCTCTGGGAGCCTATAGGTCCAGCTGTAAGACACAGAGGTTCTCCTGGTCTTCAAGCATCTAGCACACCACAGAAGAAATATTTCCAGGAAACGGACATGCTTTGTTCTTTCTGTCAACAGATGTGACATTGGTGTGATACAGACATGTGCTACAAGACTGTTTGCTCTGTAAATGTTTTGTTTCTAGGGTTCAGTGTTAATGGCAAAGCCTGTTTATGCCCTGCTGTCTTTATGGAAACTTGAAAATATATTACAAAAGACATGTCACAACCTTTATGAAATACTCAAGTGTATTATTATTGCACCAGCTATTCCTGTCCCTGTCCCTGCCTGTACTTGAACTGCACCAACACTAGTGAGGCTGGGAAATGCCAAAAGCCTGAGAAGACTGAGTGCTTTCAGACACTGAGTGACTCCAAGCTGTCCCCTAGAAGGAAGAAGCCTGGATTTGTGCTGATGGTAGGACTTAATTGGGCTGCCAGGAGAAACTCGGTTGCTAAAAGCATTTTTAAAGAAGGTCTGTTGTACTTTGTGACTCCTGGGTTCTCCATGAAGATAAGTGATGATTCAGGGATGATGGAATGAGCCGCCAACCTCATCTCACATATTGTGCTGTCTACAAAGACATATTGGGAAGTATGCACAGATACCTGCAGATTCAAAGGAGATAGTGTGAACTGCAGTGAGTGTGATCCACTTGTACATTGTGGTGATTCCAGGCAATGGGAATTGCTGATTTTATGAAATCCATAGACTGCCCAAAGAGGTATTTCCCACGGTTCAATGGGATATTAAGTTCCACAGGGAAGAGCAAGATATTGTGGGAAATTATGTGTCATGTCACATACCTAATACTTGGCAAGTCTGAGGTAATAGTTATGCCTAAGATAACAGCAGCTAGTGCAGTGGCAGTAGGTTGAGCATGTAAAATATTCACTATAGCCTGAGGTTCTCAAACAGTCTTTTAATGAGATATACCCACCCTCAGATCAAGTAAGGATTAGAGGAAAGGTGTAGCTGGCACATTTGTCAAAAGGGGAAAAAAAAAAAGAAGAGTCCTTAGCCTGCTGAGTTCACAAACAGAGAGAAATAAAAATAGCAAACTGACACTCTTCCAAAAAAAGACAGGTGTGTGAATAGTTCTTCCTGAAAGGAGGTATAATATTGTTTATGTTGCTACTTTTAAGCAAGGCTTCAATTCACCACTTCCCAGAGCATAAATATTGAGATTTTTAAATGAAGGCAGCTGCATAACATCTAAGAACATAGATAGTATCTATGGATTAGAATATATCGACACAGACTATTTTAACCCTGTAGGTCAGGAACAATTAATGAAGTAATGTACTTTTTCTGATTCTACACTTAATAGCAGAGACTAGCGAGGCAGAAACATTTTAGTCTTTTTTTTTTTTCCTATGTATAATTCCCTCTACACTTTGATAGCTTAAGATAAATGCAAATACATAGTGGTTATTGTCGGTCAAAATGCTCAGAGGAATTATTTGGCAAAGCTTATTTTAAATTAGATCCTGTCTTCCTACAAAAGCAGGAAATTTTGGGGAATCTTCTGGAGAAAATAATCGCACAAAAATTGGTGTTGTAAGCTCAGTAAGGACTCTAGCTAATCAAGCCACAGAACTTCTTGAAAAGAAGTGGTGAAAAAAGTGGTGAAAAAGTGATGAAAAGAAGTGTCTCTGTGGTAAGAAGCTGAAGGTCCTCTACAATGATTGCTACAGGAGATTGTGTTGGTAAATGGACAAATACCGTGAATTTGAAAAGCAGAAAAATATATTTCTATGTGTCTTCATTCATTGTTTGCAAAGTGTAATATTAAAACTAACAATACAGAAAACAGTTCATACACGAAGCCATTTGGAATAGTTACAAAACTCCAGCTGAATTCTACTAAATTACTCATATAGCATGCTGTCTCATTCAGTCTCAGCCCATCTCTATCCCCAAGGAGATGCCCGATGCTCAGGGCTGGAATTCTGTTGGTGCTCCTGAATGCTCGCTCTTGGCTGGGGCAATGGGATGAGTTCTGGCTGCCACATCTTGCCTGGCAAGCCCCTATGGTCCCAGATCCCCAGCTCCTGGGAAACCCACTGGTGCTGGAGTAGTGCTGCATTAAGATGTAAGAAAGGAACAAACAAAACAACCTAGTGCAAGGCACTGGAACTGTTCAAGAAGGATGAAAACCTTATGTGTTCCCAGTCCCATGGCAGCTAGACAGTCGTCTTCAGTATTCATAACTCAGCAGCCATTCCCTGCTCCAGTGGCATCAATAACACTGTTTCAGATGCTTCCAATTATCCACTAATGCTAAATATGGAAATCCTTTACATAAAATATAGTACCTCAGAAGGTATGAAAAGAAAACCCAGCATTTTGTTCTATTAATGTTTATCAATGTTGAGAGAATGAAATACCCATGCTGACCTTTTTGGATCCCAAATCAGGGCTAGACAGGGAATGACTTCTCTCTCATTCACACACATAATTGTACATCTGGCATTAACAGGGAAGAAGAGGACTTTGTCTAAATCAGATCGCACTAGAGATTGACAAATGCAAATTATGATGCAAGAAGGACCAGTGACTACACCCACTACAGCATGACCCATTTCTTAATTTAATGTGCATACCTACCTCACAGAAAATAGACTGTGTCACTTAACATTGAAATCAAACAGCTTTACTGCCTGGTTGTGTGTCCTGAAAACATGACATACTCACTATGTTATGGTTCAGCTGCCTGGGATATTTGAAGAGCATGAACTACATTTCAGTAAAAAAGTGACGTAATTGAATTTTGTTTTTCTTAAGAACTGCATGTTAATATATTTTGCAAACTACAGTTATGAACCAGGTGGGAAATGTAAACTCAAGGCTTCCCAATTCAGTTCCCTTTTTCTCTTTTTGCTGTGTTTCTCTATGGCTTTCTAAAACTTTCGAACCATTTCAACTACTGCGGAAAAGATTTTAGAGGTACAAAGCTCCTAGACATTTACAAAGACTCAGTGCCTGAAGAGTGGAATAAGAACCAGAGAGACTTCCCTGCTGAAGAAAAAGCTGAAGCATAAGAGTGTGTATTTACTGATGATGATGTTGGCAGCAGCTCGCTGGCCAGGCGAGAGCTCAGAGCCAGCCACAGTACCTCCTGCTCGTCCACAGTTATTAGTGAGAGAGTACAGCATGGAACCAAGGGTCTTCTTCATTTGGGGGGAAGTTAAGTGTTGATGGAAATGGTAAGCTGTAAAAAGATGTCTGGAAAAATGTAAATTCAAATGAGAAAAAATGATTCAGCAGTTTTCTCTTCATGGAATAACTCACTTTGTTGGTTTCTTTTTTTTTTTTCTTCCTGGTATTTTAAAACACCACAGTACAGGAATTATTGAAAATTCTCTATCTGATACTGTAGCAAATTATCATGCTAAGTTACCATACTGCCTTAGTGATCAAAAAAGTATTTTTGAAATGACTGCTGGTTTCAGAGAATCATAATTCACACTGCCTGAATATACAGCTCAATTCCTTCTTGAAAGGAGTCTTTCTCACAAGATTCCTGGCACCTCTTTGGTCCAGCTGGACTAGAAATAAAATACAAATAGCCTCTTGAATTCAGTGTTTCTTCTCTGGTCACAACATTAATTAGGAAGTCAGCAAGGGTGTGTACATGTGTGGGCAGATAAATGAATATGTGAGATTACTTTAGTTATTCCCATAGATTTAGCTGACACCTTTGTGACGATGACTTTAAAAACCTATTTCCAACCTCTCCCTCTTTCATATATAACACTAGATGTGTCATTAGTGGCTTCCTCAATCAAATGTCTATCTCAGTTTCTCCCTCACCCCATCTGGGCTCCTGCCAGGTCACATAGCTTCATAAAAGCCCTGAAATCTATTCCCACAGCCACCGATCTGATTCATCCCATGACTTGCTTTTATCTCGGCTAACGCAGTTTGTTTCCATTTGCTCAGCCTGCAAAGCCTGCACTTACACAGTAGTTGTGTTAGTTATAGGCACTAGTGATGTCCTATACTTTGATGAACAGATGAGAAGGGATTTGAGTGCAATGAAATTGACAGTTTGTTGTTTGTTCACCTCTAAGAATCCATTATTGATTCTGATTTTCTTAATTAATGCAGCTTAGAACATCAACGAACTGAGGTAACTTCTTCGTATTTTCATAATAATGGGTCAGTTGTGAGAGGCGGCTCTAATTTACCCCCTGCTCGATGCAGTTGCATGTGTGGCTCTTGATACCACTTTGAGTGATGGAGGGTGGAAGATAGGATCCAAGGGTGCTAGTCTTGATATTATATTTCTATAAAAAAAGAAAAGATTTTTCTTCTACTCCCACACTCCAGCTATCTAATAACTTTTTTATTTGTCTTTACTGAACTCCTGGAAAAAGAAACAAGAACACATATTCACTCAGATCATCCTAATCAAAGTGATATATCCTCACATCCAATAGAGTGTCTTCTGATTTTTCCTTTAGGTGGGATTTGGCAACTGCTATAAAATAATTACTATGTATTACACAGTATGTCCTGAGGGTGCTAGTAAAGACCCTATTGTGTTCAGTGGTGTTCGTACTTAACAGTATCTCCAACAAACTTGTCATCTGTGTAGCCAAATCAAACAAAAAGGCAAGGAGCTGAAAGGCACTGCTTGGTCAAACACACCTCATTGTTGGCAGTTCTGATGAGAAAAACCATGATCATCCAAATCTCAGTTCCTAGCTTTTTCCACTGACCCATTATTTTTGATGGATGATATAGATTATAAATCTCTTTTAAAAATGAAAATAAAAAGGAGACAGATCTGAATTGCATTTAAGAACAAGCCCATAATAGCATTTTCCAAGGTCATCCTTCTCATTGTCCTGTGACACTTGCAGGGTTAAAAGATAAGAAAGATTATTTAATATAGAAAGAGGCAAATCCCAGTATTTTCATTCATTTTGAGTAGAGCTAAGGAAATAGGCCTCAGCTGCCAGGCTGTGAATGGACTAATTTTTAGTTGCTTGCTCCCTGCCAGAATAACACAAAGAGTAGGACAGAAAACTATGAAGGGTGTGCAAAGACCTTGGACTAAAGCACAACATTCTCAAGTTAAACTGCTGGCCTTTTTTATCTGGAAGTGTGTCATTGCTTTGAAAGGGGTACAGTCCTCTGCATTCACTCAACCCAAAGAATTTGGCTTGGCCATGGATCAAGCATGTGAAGAACATGTGACCTTCTCAAGGTGGAAAACCTTTGTCGTGCAATGAATACATATAGCAGCACAGAAAAGTTGTACTGAGAATCATTGTAGAATCATCATCATAGAATGGTAGGGTTGGAAGGGACCTTTAGAGATCATCTAGTCCAACCCCCTAAATAGAATAACTAAAGCCTCTTTGCTCCTCCCATGAAGAGATGTATAATTCAGCCAGTATTTGGATGTGGGCAACTGAGAACATATCACAGACAGTTGTTACTTTTTTAACCTAATTTTAACGTGCATTTTCCAGGGCTCTTTCTGAGTCCTTGGGGTGAACGGTTTTAACCACATAGGGAGAGCCAAGGATACGAATTTATTGTTTCTTGTTGCTTCATTTGCTTTTATATGCAGACTTATCTCAGTGAATGAGACAAGAAACAATGTAGCATCATAATTTGAAAGAGCAAGGGTAAAAATTCTGCTGTTTGGATCGTCCTTTCTTACTCCTCCAGCATGACTGTAAACAACTGGATGTCATTTTCTGCCCATCTACCGATTAGTCAGATTGTGCAAAGGAGAATGACTCTGATGCTGTAATAACATTGACTTGGAAAATTGGTGTGTAGAGCTTCCGTATGAAATTCTGAAACCTTCATACAAACATTAATGAAAAGCATTTCACAACTTTCTTGTCAGGTAACTTATTGTCATCATTTAATGACTGCAAGAAATGAGACAGAGACTATATGTGACAGAGCTAAGTACAGCATCCAGCTCCCTCTGCCACAAACGTATAAAAGGCAGCAGCTTCCCAGTCTATCCAATTTCACTAACAAAGTAGATGAATGTTAACAATGAAGAATATAAAATCCATTTTAATCTGTGTGGTGACACAGATAACTTTTTCCCCCCCCCAGTAGTTGTGTCAGAATGCTTGAAAGAAGCTGTGACTGATACAATGGGAGATGTGTCATTGCAGTGCCCCTGTGAAAGTGGGGACATTGAGAAACTGGGCTTCTGTTTCTACAACCTGTGTTATCTTCCTGTGAAAGCCGGTGCTTATCTTTGCAAAGGTGTAGTAGTCTGAGTATTGCTTGATCCTTACGATTGCTGGAAAAGTCTTAGAAAGAAGTCTGTGTTCAGGTTTCACTACTGACAAACCCACTTGAACTGGCACTGTCTCTTTTGCTGTATATATGAAAAGATAACAGAGGAGGGTTGGTTCATTCATGCCTGAATTTTCTTGCATCAGAGGTAAGTCATTCTATTCCCCTGTGACAGACACCACATTTTGTTTCACCTCAAAAGAAATGGGTGAAGTTTCTTCCGATACTAGGCAAGTTGAATCACAACAGATTAAAATGACAGCTTGTTCTACAAATCCTTAAGGATTAAGAACATTTATTTCTAAACATTAAATCCCAGCAAAAGAACAGGAGGTGTTTGTTTTTGGCTTGAAGCACTATCACAGCTGATAGAAGAGCTGCCAAATGAGAATACAGTCAATTAGGAAAATGTATAAAAGCATAATTAGATTTCATTATTTTTATTTTTTTCTGTTTAACAGGTTATTTCATTACCACATGTTTATAGCAAAGAGCACAAACTAAGGTTATACTTTTATTTTTAATAAAAAAATTAATTTATATTCTTTTTTAAGTTAATGAACTACAATTATGTTATGGATGGAATTATTCTCACTCATTGGCTGTGTATTCTACCTACAACAACAAAATTCTTGCTGAAGTTTGGAAGCTTACGAGTTTGAGCTATTCGATGTTGAAACAATGAAAATACATTTTCCCTGACTTGCAGTGCTGTATACTTAAAACCAGATGGTGGTTGCCTCTAGAATAATCTTGTTATAGTTTCCTTTATCATCTTGTCTTATTCTAATTCATTGTAAAACCAAGAATCTTCTTTTCCCATAAACTCTTAACAAATACCAGGGAAGTAAGATGTATCTGTCTGTGGAGGGCAGAATATTGTCCTCATTGAAATGATTTCACCCAGGACCAAAATGGTATATAAATTTTCCAGTATTTACCAAGAGGTCAACTACACTGAGCAAACACCAGTATGTGCTACTGCATGTCTACGTCAGAGCTGTACATTGATGAAGGTCTCTAGATGTAGGAACAATTTTTTAATCTAGGTAAACTTTTGAGGGTTGAGTTGTGAGCTCTAATGTGTTTCATCTGTATTTCCTCCAGTATGTTCCACTTGGCCTTTTAGCCTTTTGAGAAAGATGTAATGGCTGGGAATCTTACAGGTAAGAGCTGGATTTAAAAACCAGTTTGGTTTATTTGTAAGGATCAAAAAAATAGTTTTAAGGAGAAAAAAAATGTATAGCAATGTCTTAGGTTCCTTCCCACTTTTTCTCTTGTTTTGTTTAGCATGTGCTGATGCTGCTTCAGGGCAATTAGATTTCAATTGTGTTTTGTATGTTTTGGAACACTTTCAAGATGAAAATATATATAGTCTTTAAATAGTATTAATTGTGTCCTTTCTATGAAATGAGAAAGAATGCCAGTACTTGCTATGGTCTTCCAATACACAATAAGCTGTTTTAAGATCTAAATACTGCATCTACTGCATCTGGTACTTGTGTTTCCAAGAAAAGTTGATATATTAAGAAATTACTCAGCAGCCAGGAGAGAAAGAACAATGAAATCTCGTTGTGGAAGCTTCTGGCTCTGCATAGACTGTTGGTGTGTCTGTAGCAGAGGTCCTCCTCCATGGCAGTGTTATATGGCTTAGAGATTGCAACTCCCTCCAGATGTACAACACTTACCCACAGTATTTCATTTCGGAGATTGCCTGTGAGCACTCTGATGTGATAGAGAAAGAATTCAAATTGAAATATCTCAAGCTGATGAGCTTTCATGTAAGTATGTTGCTGCTCCAGCTTGTTTGATTTCTTAAGATTTTAATGCAACTCTACAACCTCTTTGGGATAAGATCTTTGACAACACTGGATAGGAGTGAATGTTCTGTATGCTGCTGTGTGCCTGTGACAGCATCAGCAGAACATGGAAGCAGATATTTAGCTTTTAGTAGCTACTATAAGAACCACTTGTTGGTAGGGACGACAGTACAACATTGATGAGTATTGCTGAAAACTTTTTTGTATCCCACAACCTTACTTTTCACCTTCCTGTGCCTCTCACAGTTCTCACAGTACTTGGGAAAAGGGTGGAAGCAATTAAAAGCTTGTCAGTGACTGTTTTGCCTGTGTGTTTATTTAGGTGTTGAAGAAGTGTTGCTCTCTCCCTTTGAGTGTCAACACTGAACTTTAACAAGATTCTTGCACTTTGACAGTTTGCTTCTGAGATTCAAAGTTTTGCCAAATGGCCAAGATCTGTGAGAGAGATGTATTTATGGCACTCCAGCATCCTGGTTTTGCAACTATCACAATTGTCCAGCGGAGAGCTACCAAGATGATTAGGAGACTGGAATATGTCTCTTCAGAGCAAAGGCTGAGAGATTTGGGGCTATTTAGACCTTACCAATGCTTATAAATAACTAAAGGATGGGTGTCAAGAGGATGAGGTGAGTCTTTTTTCTGTAGTGTCCAGTGACAGGACAAGGGGTAACTGGCACAAGCTGGAATGCAGGAAGTTCTACTTGAACAAAAGGAAAAACTTGTCTCCTGTGAGGATGAGGGAGCCCTGGCACAGGCTGCCCAGGGAAGTTGTGGAATCTTCATCTCTGGAAGTTTTCAAATCTTGCCTGGATGTGTTCCTGTGTGACCTGATCCTGTATTCCTGAGGTGAACCTGCTTTAGCAAGGAGTTGGACTGGATGATCTCTTGAGGTCACTTCCAACCACTACTGTTCTATGAATCTGTGATTCTGTGATTACTACAGACACAGTTCAACTGTAAGTATGGTGAAAAGGGCTATTACAGTACACTTTATATTCTCACTCTACACAGTCAGACATCTTTGTATCAGTTGGCTCCAAAGATGTACAGCTTCTTCTCTCACTGTGCTTGTGTCTGTCCTTTGCAGTTACAGATGTGCAGCTGTATAACCCTTACTGTAAACGATTAGATGGTCCTCCTGACAGAAATAATACTCCATCATCACACTATTTTTGCTAAATGATGTATACTTTGATATTTCTTATGGAGACTATTGACAACCTCCAAGATTGTATAAAGGCATAATAGGGATGAAGGCAGTAGAATCTTTTAACAATCTGATTCTGCCATAGGAGATATTACAGAAGTGTAAACTTTGAGGATGAAGAAATAACATTTTTTTTTCCCATATTTAATAATCATGTAGGTCTATTGTATGTGTCTAACTTAAGTCACACAGGTGGGTTGCACAGGATTTCCTTGCTTTTATAATATAGTGATATTATTTCTATTGAACATTACACAACTCTTCTATGATGAATTCTGCCAGATAGAAGTACCATTGTTAGGCTGGAGGAAGCTTTTATTTAAAGGCTCAGCCTCGTGAAGTGCTGTATGCTTTGGACTGTTACTGACTCAACAGACAATCTGAGCATCTAAAATAGATGTTTAGCATTTTTTAGAACTGATCTCTGCTTTTTTAATGAGACTGTTAACTGAAGAGTAGGAGATAGTGCTGTAAGTCTTGCACACCTAGTGTGTAGTTTAAAACAGGTGACTCTGCTGTTTGGTTGTCCAATTTCTATCTCTCACTATGCAATGATAGCTGAGTCTGAATTTTTGCTTTGGTTTGTGTATCACACATTGAAACAGAAGAATCGCTTCCCTGTTCACTGTTTTTGATTTAGCATCACTGTATTTAGAGCCCAAGATACATTTCTCCCAAAACACAGTTTCTTTGAGTCAGAATCTAGGGTAAGTGTTCTCCCTTCAAATACAGTCTTGGGAACTTGGATTTTTAATACAACCAAAATGCTCTTACCCAAAAGTGAGCTGCCGCTTAGTCAAATTCACATGAGATGTGTAAATGTTGTACAACTGTATAATTACAATTTTTTTTTCCTATATCTTTTCTGGATCAAAACTCTCTAGGCCAATATTAGAAGAAACACATTGTTGAAAATTATTTGCCTTTTCTAAGAGTTTATTATTTCCTTTTTTTTTTTCTTTTTTGGTAAAATAGAATTGGAACATCTGCTGCACCAAAGTACCTTTCTGGCTTTCAAACACAAAGAAACATTGCATGGACTGGATGTTCCTTTCTGTCTTCCTGTACATCAGCATGTTGACATTTCATCAGTGACACAAATTTTCCACGTGACATTTATTTAGTTATTAAAACCTGCCTACATATAGCTATTTCAATGTTTATCTACCCTCAGAATCACTATTATGCTTTAAAATGCTTGCAACTGTGAAAACCCATAGACAGGTGTTTCCTAATGAGCAGTGTGTGCCATAGGTGGTTGCATGTGAACAGCAGAAATACAAACTTTTCAAAACAATACACATTTTGTGGTTGCATTTCTCCAAACTAGTCAATGTCCCCACCAAAAGCAGTTTCCTGGCAGAATATAAGGGCACAGCAGCTGTTTGAACAAAAATAAACCCCACCCCTGCTCCTGGGGTAGTTTTGAATATCCTCAGTAGATTTTTTTTTTTTCCCCAAAACCGTTCAAGTTTGCACCAGGAATTCACAAAGTATGTGTTCATGTGGTTTTAGGTATGTAAATGTATTATTATTACAGAAAATAACTTTAAAATCCATTTCACTCATTAATTATGGCCTTTGTTTATGTGTTTGTCTTAGATTCTATATCACAGAAGATTTATTAAATCATCTATGGTATGCTTCACTGATTGTTGCTATTTCTCTCCTGTTCATTAAGTATTTTTTTAATGGGAAAGAGGAGAAGACATACACCATGTTGGTACTATGATGTTCTGAAGTGCTCTAAAATGCTGGATGAAGGCATTCCCTTACATAAAACAGAACTTTTCTTTGGATTCTGCCTAGAACAGAGAGGCTTTGGAAATGTTCTTTTTTTTTAAGAAGAAGTGAAAGACAAGTATTTATTTTTCTTCTTTATTCTAGGCAGCATGTAAGAAGGAAAACATATTTTTTAAAGAATGATTATGCTTCCAAACATATTTAATATACATGCATTTGGATACATATTACTCACCTTTGTTTTATCACTCACTTCCTAGAACAAAGAAGGCAAAGGAAGTCTGGAAAATACAAGCCAAAGAAATAGAATGTGAAAGTGTGTATGTCTATACGCAATAATTCAGATACTAATTTCATTACATAGTAATACAAACCCTTTAGCCAGCAGTATTTGCCTGCTTCATTACACCATGCACAGAAAAACTGAGATTTATATTAGACATCTTATATTCATTGCCATCTGAATCCTTTGCCTCTTCCATTGTTCTGCTTATCTCAATTTAAAACGCAGTTTCGATTTAGATCTCAGAGAACTAGAAGTCCAAAATACCTAACAACTTCAAAGAAGCTTATTTCTGCTTTACATACTTATAACTAAGATACAAATCTGGCCCATAGGCACATTAATTTTGTAGCGAGTTAAAACATGTACATTTACTATTGACAAATCCTTAAGGTTAACAGACACCCATGTACTCTTAGACTTGCACAGAGGTGGAGTGGTGTTTTTTTTTTCCATCCAGAGCTATTTTTGGTTTCTTCCCCTTTGACACACATTCCTGTTAACAATTAAAAGCGGTTCTTCTCAGTACAAAATTAAAGCTGATAGCTCAGCACTTCATTTATCAAATACCTTTTCTGTTCAGATGATTATTATTGTACATGGAATAGAAATGTGAGGTCTGACTGTCCTTTTACTTATAGCAGTGTAAACCAACAGAGATGAGGTGAAAGATGGATAGGAAAATGATTCTGGGAATCTATTCTTGTTTGATTCTTGTCTATCAAAAGAAGAAATTGATGCAGAAATACAGACTGCTTTTGCCTTTGTGGGCTCTGAATGATCCCTGTCCCTACTTGTGGAAAGTCTGCTTGAAAGGAAAAACCACGCACAGGATCATTCACAGCTTTCTTCTCTTGGAGCAGCCAGAGCTGACACTGCAGCACATTGCACCAATGGCTTTTCTTTGACCTTGGTGGGAATCTAAGACTTCCTGTTATGGGCTGCTACTAGTGTCCTTGAAGATTGTCATACTGGAGTTACAGGTCTCATCTCTTCTTTGACACAGCTGTTGCCCTTGCAGGTTGAGATGGACTTGGTATTTGTGCTCTGTGTACAGACTGTACCACAAAGGTTAAAAGACAAGTGGATGACCTTGTCCATCACAAATTCCTAGAGTGGGCCTTAAATCCCAAGTGCTCTTACTGACTTAAACTACCGAGTTACCCTGCATCTAACTGATTTCCTTCAGAAACTCAGGAAAAGTGTTTCATCTTTTTTTGGGGTCTATCTTAGGGACTTAGGGCTCTTCTCTTTCTGTGTGACCTGAGCTAGCCAGGAGTCATCCTATTTCCTGGGACAATTTTAGGCTTACTCCCCAGATTTGAATTCTCAGGTGCCAGCAACAGGAGCTTCTTAGTGGAAAGTCCCTGGGATGTTGACTCACTACCTCTTTTTTTTTTTTCCATTGGGGTCTAGATTTTCTGACTTTCAGAGTGCACAACCAGGAATACTTATTTAACATTCCTGTGCCTAGGCAAAATGCCAGGAATTTATTTTATCAGTAGGTGGGGTGGGCAGATGGTAGCACAGCTTTGGGCATTTTCCAGCAGTTGAAAATTGCATTTGTTTATTTTTCTTTAACTCTGCACTCTGCCTACCCATGGCATTATGATAATATGGGCAAATAGCCATGAATAATGATGAAGAAGACCAGCTTCTAACAAGATCTCCATTATGGTGAAAGGGTGTTATACTCACAGCCTACAGTCATCTGCCTATTGACTATCTCCATATGGCCTATTAACCCAGTTCATCAATGTAAGTTGGTTAAAGTAGCAAAACTTTGCTCGGGAATGTTTCTCTTCAAGGGTAGTATGAAGGCCTTAAGTTTAAACCAGTGGGATTTAAGCACATGCTTCTTTCCTGAAGTAGGACTTTTCTAAGTTTCATTCTTTCTAGATAAACCACAGCATTGCTGTCTATCCTCCAGAAAGAAAATGCAATCGTAAAGTCTGTTGCACTGAGGTTTGTTCTTGCACGTAGAGTCCCTGGGTTTCCAAGTAGACTACAATTACATTTGGAAATGGCCAAAAGTAGAGGGGAGAGGGCCCTATTTCCAAGGTAGTCACTGGAATAAATGCTGACAGTGTGATCACTGATAGATGAAGAAGAATTGGAGTCATCTTGCAATGTTTTGCCAAACACATAGTAAAGAAATAACACATAGTAAAGAAATAAGAATAATGAATATATTCCTCTAATAAAGACTACACTAGTTGTAGGCAGAACCTGACATGCAAAAGAAAGTCTTGTGCAGTGTCAATAAAGATCATACAGTTGGGCCTTGAAAGCACTATTTGGAAGACAGGAAATGTCATTGGTATCACACACTCTGTGTGTGTTATTGTGACACTGCCTGAAATTGCTACATTGCTTGCCAGCTTATGACACTCCAGGAGACCAAGGTGCATACAGCAGCATTTCTGGGATCTAGCATTGCCCAGAACATGAGATGTAAAGGATGCAACTGATGTTCATTATAATCATAGAATCATATAATGCCACCAGTGCTTTTATCAGGGCCATAAATAAGTATTTGGCCTCTTCTACGTACATTTTTAGGATAACACTTTCTTGTGTAAAGCTGATTACTAGAAAAAATTGATAGGAGTTAAGCTTCAGACCAGCCTTAGAAGGACAAACTTCTATTAGCATACTGCCATGTGACTGCCTGTATTTCAATCTCAGAAACTTTATGCAGCTTTTTTTCTGAGTGTTGTAGGTGCTCTGATCATGATTCCTGTAATCTTCCAGAGCATAAACATTCGTTACGGCATGTAACCGACACTGCCTGGTGCAGCTGAACCTTCTATTTGCCTCATTGTAGTCAATATTCATTCAAGCTTTCTGGTTAAGTTATACCTCTCATTAAAAACTCTGTTCAAGTGAATCCTATGATATGCCATGTCATACAGTAAGGCGATGGCTGTTTTGCATCACTGGAGATGTTGCAAAACCACAATGCCCAGCCCTAAGAAAGCAAGGTGCTTGGTCTAAAGCTCATGAGGCAATTGAAAATAGGAAGGGGGAAAAAAACCGAACTCAGTTAACTGGCTTAAAATGAAACTTCTCTAGCAAATCCAGCAACTCAAAATAATACTTCTTCTAGAAAATCATATTTAAATATCATTTAAATATTATTGCTATTATATTATTATTTAAATATAATTTTCCTCTGAAAGCAACAGCTGTATGGGAACTGCATTTTCTTTTGAAAAGCATTACAGTGAGAGATCTTTGATCAGCACTAGTAATTTAAGCACTGTAGCTTTATGGAGTATTATTATTTACTCTGGCAAATAAACAAATGTGTCCTTTGCTCTGTTACCTGCAGTGCCCTCCTTTCCCTTTCTCTGCTTCCCTTGCATTGGCCCTCAAACGCTTACTAGACAAACAGATCATCCAACCTCACCCATCTAGTCCTTTTTCAGCTAATTACTCTGTGTTCCCAACCCCCAAGCAATTTTCATGTAAACATGTTTCAGGAAATGTGTTTCATTGTGGATAATTCCCTTGCCACTCTCAAGTTCAGGCAGGTGTTTTGTTTGTTTTCGTACAGGTTCTTATTCTCTATCATTAGTCTTTGTAAGTCATTATTTTTATTTTAACTGCTTTGATCTATTCATTAATGTCAAACTAGCCTAAGTAAAACTTGACTCCTGTATGTTTTCATTGATTCATTTTCATGTTATATTAATCTTCCTAAACACAGCTTAGCTTCATTCAGCTTTTCAGTTGTGCTCAAATAAATGAGATTTCTGCCACAAATAGGGCCTACAGACCTTTCTTTCCCACAAGAAGAAATACAGATTGTCACATAGCAACAGCTAGCAGAAGGTAAACCCCCATCCTTCATCACTGGGGATGCCTAGCTGTGACAGGTCATGCTGTGGTCATCTAGGTGTTTCAGAAGAACATCAAAGACCAGAGTCTCCCACCAAATGTCGACTTTCAGCTTGTGCAAGGGAGAGAAATGAACTCAGATGAAGAAAATCTATGTCTTGAAATCTTTCTTACCTTCAACTTTCACCTTTCTCATCTCTCATCTCCATCTGTGACATCTGTGACTAAGCTTGGTTTATCTTTAAAATAGATTATGTTGCTTGACAGTTATATTGATGCATGTAATTATCAGGGAATCACAGAATGGTAGTGGAAGAGACCTCTAGACATCACCTAGTCCAACCCTCCTGCTAAAAGCAGGTTCACCTTGATCAGGTTACATAGGAATGCATCCAGGCAGGTTTCGAAACCTCCAGAGAAGGAACCTCCACAGCCTCTCTGGCAGCCTGCTCCAGTGCTACATCTGAATCATTCAGTATTCTCCATCAGATGCAGTAGGTCATGCTCCTGTTTTCTTGTAAGTAGTTAAAAAAAAATTACACAACACTAAAGAAAACGCAGGCCCTTTTGGTATACATATCTTATGAAAAAGAGCAGTTAAATATGCTGCCTAAAAATGCAAGTTTTAAGAGATCAAATCACATTACAGAGTACAGGGCAGTAGTTTGTTGTGGTGACCAATGAACATTAAATCTTCTCTCTTGACATGCTGAAAACTGAGATGATGTCAGATTACTTCTAAATGAATTGGAATTTTGTGTTTGATTTACCCAAAGTTGTTTTAAAAAAACAGAAAAGTCTTTGTCTCTTTAAAACTGCTGAAGGAAGTTGTCAATCTAAAATATTGCCAAGTTTTATTGTATTTAATGAAGAATATAAAGAAAGAATGCAAAATCACTACAGGAAATCATAGCATCTATTTAAAGCCTTTCATCTCTATACCTGGCAGGAATACATGAACCTGTGTCAATGCCATCATGATCTTTCTTCCTGAAATTAGGAAGGTGGATTCTTTTTCTGTTTTTAAAAGAAAAACAAAGGAGAATGCTTAGAATAAGAATTTTCCATTCATAAATGATATTGGCATCATCTGGACTTGATGATCTTAAAGGTCTTTTCCAACTGTAACAATTCCATGATTCGTTGGCCCCAGTGGGAAATTCGTTGAGTCCTTCATAGAAACTCGGATGGCTTCAGTCAGGAGAGGAGCAGAGACACTGCAAGTTTCTCAGACCCAGCTGTCACATAAAGTGTGTAAAAAGCTATGATTTAGTATCTCTTTTCTCAGGTTTCCCGTTAGAGTGCCTAAATGCAGAATGTGGCTTAGGGAACCCACATTCTCCCCAGGGAGATAAAACAAACAAGCCCTACAGTCAGAAAAGGAACTGCTCTCATATTTCCAGCTTGCTTTCAAAACAGTTGGGATTTCCATGCTGTGAAACTTGTATGCATATGGGAGTGAGCGTATGCTACTCTGACCCTCATTTTACTTTCAAGCTTTAGAGTTTTTTCCACCTCAGAGAAAAATGCAAAATGGCATCAGGATGGACCTGGAGGAACAAACATATTTGTGCAACACATTTGGCTTCACAGTTAGGCATTCTCACTGCTAAACTCAGTCAGGGAGTCATTCATGGCTTTCATGGGAATTTTTGCCTCTTAGTGCAAAGATAAATAAGTGCAAATATTTCCTTCTTCCCAGAAACAGAAGTTATGTGGGCATGATTTGACTTCACAGTGAAAACAGTGCTGACCTGGTTGTAGCACTGGGGTCTAATGGCCTAAAGCTTTAATTCACTAAGCTACTATGTCAGCTTGGCTTTCCCTTTCCAGCTGTTGTGAACAGAGAGCTAGTCTTCTAATTCCTTATGCTGTCCTAGTCAACGTGCCCTTTGTGTGAACATGGCAGATCCCAAGGTAGATTGGAACATAATTTGTTATTGCTGTTTTCAGGTTAATTCAAAGATGGATGCATTTACCATATCTTCTATTTCTATGTCTTGATGCTTTCTATGCTATGTTAGGGTATGTTCTGACTTTCTTGCTATAGGATGCAGATGAGTCTTTTCCTGGTAAGCCTAATAACTACCTTTTCAAGATACAACAGAATGTATTGCCAATACTGCTTGTTAGTACAGGAGTAGGAGCAATAACACTACTATAGCAAAGATAATTGCAGATATGAAGGGATATTTCTTTGAGTGCTTGAAAGCGTTCCTGTGTCTTCTACCCATACCGTACAAGTGAATATTTTCCTGCAATACTTACTTCTGTTTGTAGGTAACCTTAGAAAAACAGTCTGTATAAATTAATCCAAAGCTAGGATTTTAGCTTTCCCTATGCTTCTGAAACTAGTTAAGACCTAATTCTCAAATAAAGGATCCCTTTACTTTCCCCTCAATTTCCAGGTCTGGAATGAGAGCAGAAACAGACCTGGCTTAGTGTAATCTGTAATATTACTTACTTTCATTACCTCTTTTCTTCTTTCGAAATCTCGTTTCTTAAGGCTTACAAATCTGGGGCAAATTGATACTTTTCAATTATTTGTTGATGGAAAAAGGTGCAAATTGATCCATGTAACTGGATAAATTCTAAAAGAAGTCTTCTGTGACAGGCAAAGGGCAAAGTCCTGCATTGTCCTCACAAAATTATCTTGTTCTTGTAAATAGGCAATGCTTAACATAACACAGACCTATTTTTTTAAGTGTGTTTTATTAGTATTGTAACATAGTGTTGTTGAGGTCATAGCAGCAGAAAGTTGCTTGAATTTACTGTAGATGTTACTCAGAAAAAAGCAAACTGATTTTTGGCAGATGTTTGAAGATAAAATACGGGCCAGGACAATAAAGAACTTTTGAAAATGTAACTCTGTGTTAGAGCCTTCTCATCAAGGTGGAAATTGGAGTTATTTGGTGCAGTAGAGGAAAATATGTGCCCCTGTTGAGGGTAGTTTCTATAAATGAGCTCAACTATAATACCAGACATTGGAAAATGCCACAAGGGAGACAGACGGTGGCAATTCAGAAATGCTCTGATCAGACACTGCAGTTTGTGCAGTGCACACAAATAAATAAGGCTTGAGCTATGGCTGAGATGCATTTCTATGTGCTAATTTAAACCATCTTACCTATATTCATCAGTGGACCATGGCCAGTCCCATGAAATAGAGATGATTTCTCTTCTTCAGCCTTTTGCAGTGATGGTTATGTTTGGATGAGGCAGCCAGAGCCTCAAGCTTTTTTGTTTGCCAAATGCATCTGAATTGATCCACTGATGAAGATAGTTTAAATTAGGACATAGAAATGCATCAGAAATGTGCTTAGGTATATTCTCTGCTTTGAGCACCTGAGCAGTGCTCAGATGCTCAAAATGAACACATATGCTTAAGTTAGGCATGATCTTAAGTGTGCGTGTGCTACTGAATCAGCAGCATGGCAGTTGTGGCAGTCAGAAAAATGTGAACTCTGGGCCTTTCTCTGCTATTGACTTTTGAATGAATGTGCACAAATCAGTCAAAGTTTATCACTTTCTCTACTTTCTGAGAGTCAGTTATTTGTGAACTTACTTGAACTCCTCAAATGGAAGTATATTGCAAGGACAAACCAAAATACATGTAACATGATATAATTCAGTAAAAGGAAAATATTCCTTCTGCTTAGCTTTGCCTGATAAAGCAACATTGTATTTTTTTCTTTTCCTTAATGTCAGTGAGAACTCAAAGCTCTTTTTGCAATAATGCTTTTGAAGGATCTTTCAGTAACAGAAATAAAATTTCTCTTCTACTAAAAGGGATGATTTCAGCAGATGCTCCTCACATTTGTAACATCATGATAAAAGTGATGAACAAACTTCTAGTTTTCTTGCCAAAATGCGTGTGACATTGTGATATATGTGAGTCTTCTTTCTTCTCTGCTAATACAAGTGTGTCCATATCAAGTCATTGCTCAAGAATTTGGCTATTTTCCATTACCATAAGGAATTCTATGTATTTGTTTGGCAGCACAAATTTTAATCTATGACAATGCTGCTGAAACATTTGGGGGAAAAAGGGATAAAAGATATTATCTTTCTATTTAAACTAGGGCTACATTTTGTCTTATATCAAATGACAAAGTTAATTATATTTTACAGGATTACCGAGCCCAGTATGACAAAATGACCTTTGAGAAAGTACTGAACATAGACAAATGGACACAGATCATGACAAATATCTAATGTGTGTTATCTACTCTATCAAAAATCAAATTCTCCTTTTGATTCTTCTTCTTTCTCTGTAGAATGATTTTTTTTTCCCACACATTTCCAGAGATATGGGATATAATCCAAACAGCTCTCTTAATCTTTAAATACATGAGTCATATACATAAGTGGGGTTTCTTCTGAGGACTAAATTTTACATGATCTCATTCTTTGGGATTTGGGGGACAAAAGATGGCTATTGGGAGACTCAGAAGCTTAAGTTGCCAAAATCATGCATTGCAGGCTAACTGTCCAGGTACCCTGTTACGTATTATTACTTTCCTCTGCAGTATCTGTGGTTTTATTTACACTCTGCTTTTCTACTCATTGACATGTGGCATCTGCCAGCTGCTTTCATTAGAACTTCTCCATTCCTCTACGATGCTGCCCTTGGCAGTCAGAATACCCTCTTACAGCAATGAGCCCCCTTGAACCTTCAGTTCCTTCTCTAAAACACACAAATGTTGTAAATCCTGTTCCAGTTCCAGACTAAAACGAAACAATCTTGCATTCTTCTTCTTTGGATATCTCCACCCTCAGGTAAATGTGATTTCTCCATTGCAATGCTAGGTAGGTGTTTGCAGTTTAGTGGTTGTCTCAGTCTGGTTAGAAGATGAGCTCCTTGAGGCACAGATTAACCTTAGATTATTGTCTGTGTCAGCCCAAGTACACCACTGGCACATAAATTCAAGTAATAAGCATAACACCAGCCCACAAAAATCAATAACTGTTATGCTGTTAAAATCCTTCCAAGCTGCAGGTTTCTTTTAAAAGTAAAGCGTTTAATGATTGTGAGTCATATTGAAGGAAAAGGAATAAGTCAAATTTAAAGGAGAAAATATTTTAAATGTTAAATATTTAAATATTAAATATTTTAAAAATCAAAATAGGTTCATCCAGCTCTTCAAAGCTGGGTAGAGATTGAATACACATTGCTTGCCCTGTTTGACTCATTGGAACACTGTGACTGCCTCAAGTTCTTTCTTTTTCTTTCCCACAAGTGTGTAAATAGCTAGATATTTTGACAAGTAAAAATAGAGAAATACTTTTTCAGACTTCTGGATAAGCTGAATGTATCAGGTTTGTACAAGAACTGTCCAGTTACAGATGCTGTCACTTATATAACTCCTCTAAAACAGATCTGCCAAGTCACTGCTGAAGCCACCAAAAAGACCAAAGTTATTATTCCCACCTTCTGTTTTAAGCAAGCTCTGAGGCACAGTTAAAACTACAAAAGCAATACATCACTTGTAAAATGAAACCAAATCTCAATAGATTTTTAAGTTTTATTATCAGCTGTTAGCCAGTTATTAGAAGAATAAGAAGTTAAAGGGAGAAGATAAACAGGTGGGAAACTTGTAAAGAAGGAAGTTTGTCAAAAGTTTCAGAGGCTCCACATAGTTCAAATGATGGACTCTTAATAACTTGACTATTTAGCTATAACTACTTGAAAAAAAGCAGAATGATGAATCTAATTGTAGTTGTATTGAAGTCAGTGAGAGATCATTCACTGATTTCCTATAAAAATATATTATTCTGCGTCAACAGAGACCATAAAATATCCTTACTCCAGCATTCGAAAAACAGACATACACAATGTCACAAATTGTGACAGCAAATGTCACAGTCAGTACTTACAACCTTGACTAAGTTTCAGCAGACTTTGACAAAGAAGAACAACATGGGATATCTGACATTAGCACCAAATTATTAGTTTATTATTATTATTAATAGATCTATAGATCTATTCGTATAGATCTATCGTATATAGATTAATAGATTATTAATTTTAATAGATCCAAATAAGACCACTGCTCTCTAGAAACAATCATTGCTTAGTATTTTAACAAGGATCTATACATCTGCTAGAGTCTTAGCAGGGATCTGGATACTCCCAGCCACACACGTGGTATCTCAAAAGCATTTGTATAAGCACGAGAACATTGCATGTTTCAAGAGACTATGGGAAAATTGAATGCAGTGCTATGTATCCTGGGGAAGATTCATCTGAGGCCTGATCTTATTTTTATTGGATTGAACAGTTACATAAGAAGTCATTCAATGGTTCTAAATATCCTAAAGACCTCATTCCTCAACTTATAAGCAAATCTTCTAAAGCATGATTTAAAAGGCAAAAAAAAGTAAAGAACTAATGGCAAAAAAAAAAAGAAAGAAAATCTTATAATTCTGCTTCCATTAAAAGACAGATAAATTAAATGCAAAATCTCATCAGCTCCATGAATGCATTTCTACTTTTTTTTTTTTCTAGAAATCTGTGAAAAATAGCCCCAAACTGCAGCCATTAGTGTCTTTGGATTATTTGGCAGAGGAAGACAGCATTACTTGAAAAGGGAACTTCTGTTATGTTTTGCATTTTGGTTTTTGTTTTTGCTTTTTTTTTGTTCACGTTGCTCATCTGCAGTTTTTGTTCCTGTAGCTGTAATGTTTGGAAGAGCTACCTGTTGTAAATGACATTCATAAAAGAAAGAAACGGAATCAGAAGGAACTAAGAATGCACTACCTGGTTTTGTTTCTGAGATATTTTGTGTAGAAAAACAAATATTACAAGTAAAATGGCCACTTGAGCCTTACAGATTTTGTAAACATTCTCAGGTGCAGTGCTAAGAATTGTTTACACTAGCTGTGCCAGTTGCTTGTACCTGTTAAAGACTCTACTTTTCTTCACACTGAAACAGCAGGGAAGGAGACACATAGAGGTGGAACTTCCAATTAGGAGCAACATAACTGATCATCCAAAAGCCATCTGGAAAATTTGCCTGCTGATTCACAAACTGCTGCCAAAGGTTTCAGGATGTTTAACACTTAATGCCCAACACTACACTATACTCAAGGAATTTATGGATTAGTAGCAAACTGTCTGGCACCACTATTTTTCGCTTGACCTTCTGGATTACTTAAACCTACATTTTCAGAGTTGTTTCTTCACTGGAGGTTAGCTGAATTCATTGATCATGTTTTACATTAGAGAGATAGTCTTTAAGAAGCTAACAAGGTATCTTTTATTTGTATTTACTCTTTTTATTGTTGCTTGAATCTTCTTAAATCGTATATTAATTATATTACTGAGGTTTGTGCTTCCTGACTTAAAATAGTGTAGTCAACTAAGAGCAGCTCGTCTTTGGAATGTTAATAATTCCAAAGTCAGCTATTTGAAGTATGAAGTATTTTTTATCAGGAAGTGTGAGTATTTTTTTTCACATATACGATTTTTTTCTTGAAACGAGTCCGCAGCATTAAAGTTTGATACCACAAAGTACTTAAACACAAGTGTAACTTTAAACATATGACTAGTGGTACTGTTTCAAAAATAGCCCCATTGGTCACACTCTTAAATTTATAAATGCTGAAAGACCTTGTTGAATGAGCAGTTTCAGAAAAACTGGCAAACTTGCACTGCTCTGGATCACATTTAGTTGCCCCTCCCCTTATTTTTTAAAGCATAAGTCTTCAAAACAAGAAAATCAGTGGGAAAAATCCATGAGTCAACTAAAAGTATACAGAGAGCATACTGATAACACCCAAATATACTGTCAAATTTTGTCTAATCATAGATAACTACACACAAAGATAGAAAAAGACTTGAGTCTCACCAGGCAAGTAATCCATTTCTAAACCTACTTTGTGCAAACATATACCAGCAGCCATAACTTCGGATTGAGTAACCCTAGTAGTGCAATAAAACCCCAGCAACCGATCACAATAAAGATATAATTTTGTCAAAGGATAGTAAAATATTACTATATAAAAGAATTTTCCAATACAGTAACACTGAACTAAAAGGGAGTCATGAAGCCTTTCGGATGTATATTTTATATTTCCATTGAATTTGTCTTCTTTCAGAACACAAACAAAGGGTGCACAGTGCTGCCTGTCTCCTATTTTTTCAGGAAAAAAGGGTTTCACGTGCAGTGTACATGATCATCTTTTTCATTAAGAAGAGGTTTGTGCTTTGACACAAACACTGCAGAAGAAATCACCAGGGATCCAAAGGAGGCAGGCCTGATACAAACCTGTTGTAGGCAGTAAATGAAGAACATAATTCATGTGAGTGTTGATTAGATATTTATAGGGCAAATCCTGGCCGTGCTGAGGGTCAGTGAGTGGAGAAGATGCTCCTGGCCTACTGAGACAGAATTCACTCCAGAAATCCTCTGGGAGCTTTTCATGGAAGCATGACCTTCCACTTCTGGCATTAAAATCTTGTAGCACCTTTTTTGATCATGATTAAAATTACCTCTGATTAAGTCCCATGTGACTTGAAGGTGCTGTCCACTCTTTCCATTTGCAGCCACGAGAGGCAAAAAACTCTGACATAAAAGGTTAGAGGAACCCTAGTTTTGCTTTCTTTTTGAAAAAAAAAAAAGAGCAAAACCTCCTTAGTCCTCCCTTGAAACCATCAGAAAATGACCCTTATCCAGCTGTACATTAAAGAAAAGTATTCCAAGACTTCTGGAAAGTGTTAGGTGACCAAATCTTGCTAATGATTGACAGGAACTTTGCATATAAATTGGTGGAGGAGGAATTCATCCCATCCCCTACCCAACTCAACATATTTGCCCTCTGATGATCTGTCAGTGACAACAGAAAGGCTGACCAGATCAGTCTTTCTCTTGGAATTGTTTTCAACACCGAGGCTCTGGTACTCACACAGGGCTCGATATTAAAATTAGCATCTCCCAATCATAGAATCATAGAATGGGGGTCAATTCCTCTCTGCTTTCTTGAAAAGGAAAGCTGTTTTGGGAAAACACAAGCAGAGATCCTTACAAATATTTGTCTGTGTATAGCAAGGCTGCCGTGCTCTGGCAAAGCTGCGTAGGGAAAATGGGTTTACTGTCAGCCTGGTGTGAAGACCACTGCTGACAATGTGCTCAGCACATCTTATCTTTCTGTGTCTTGCTGTTAGACTTTTTGGTTTCTGCATCCTCCCATGACCATGAAAAACACTGTAAAATCGCAGAGCAAATGTCAAAAATATATAGTGTCATAAACTAAACCAAAACCACAATAAAAATAAAGGTAGGCCCCAAACTAATAAGTGGCAAATAACAGCTCTGTCTGTGTGGGAGGGATGGATAATTGAGAGCCAAATGAGGATCTTGAACTGGCACCCATTCCTTGTGGTGCTGTTTCTCTTTCAAGGAGCATGTGAGAGGTGCCAGCCTTCCAATGAAGCACTAAATATTTAAAAACAACTGCCCCACTCATCTGGTGGCTGGGCTTGAAAAAAACACAAACATCAGCCCATTGTCTCACTTCTTCTGGCATCTTGTACACACAAAAAGCCAGACTCCAAATAATTCTGTGGCCTCGGGCATCAACAATAAACAATGTATATTTGATGTGTTCTTCTAATTTCTGTCCACTGAATTGGCCGTTTGAAAGCTGTTTCTATGCTTTTTGTTGTTGTTGTTGCATTTAAGTCTTTGTATGCCCTGTGATCTTTTTTTTTCTTTTGTTCCTTTCCCAAGTCTTCTAGTTTCATGTTTAGGATGCTGTTACTGAGGAATGGGTGACCGTAATGCTCTTTCACACTAAAAGACCACTGTAGACATGAATCTTGCAGAAACTTGCAAATTTAGTCTGGCAAACTCGCCTGTTGTTACAATTTCTAATTAAATTACCAAATATTTAGGGAAAAAGTCCTAAAAGCAGGGGAAAGGAAACATAATTATCCTTGCAGTGGAGACAAAGAATACTTACTGAATGTAGTTTCCAAAGTTTTTTTTGCCAGACTTCTGCTATGGAAATTATCATCCAGAAGGGAGACCTTTAACCTATTTTTGAAGATGAGTGTGTTTCAAGGATGATTGTACTTCAGATAATTCTTTAACCTTTCTCATATGATTTATAAGGTCTTCTAACACTTGGGGTACTAACATTCGTTTGTGACTTTTATTGCTTTCAGAGCAGTCTCACTGATTCAAATGACAGACCTAGTCTTTGTTCTCTGCAAAGCAGTGTTTTCAGAGGATTACATTATCTCTTTTTCTTCTTCATTCCTCTAAGACTCAACACAACCAATGAGTCAATTCTTTGCAGAAGCAAGAGTAATATACAGTCTAAGGAAGCACTATATATAATGAAGTAACATATTACAGGAAAAAACTTCTGATGAATGTACAGGAAATACTTCAATGCTGCTCCTTGATGAAGAAATGATGACTATAAGCTTCTCAACAATCATGATTAAAAAGCTATAATGTACAAAGCAAACTGTTGAGGGACATTTACCGTTTCATTTTCAAGCAGTGCTTTATAATAGCGGTACCAACACCACCTGGGAGGGCAAGTGCCACATAGCCAAAGCATTGACTTTCTCAGATTATGTAGGCAACACGTGAGGAGAGCTGGCCACATAAAGAGTACAAACCTTGGAATCTAAAAAGCTTTGAAGGAACCAGCTGAGCCAGCCTACTAAGAAACACTGCTAGGCTAGACTGGGAAGGTGAAACCTGTAGCTAGAAACAGCCTCAGGAAGCAAGTCAAAATCCTGTGGGGCAGAGAGGGGAGCTGAACTGAGATACCCCACAGCCTGGGTGAGGCTGAGGCTCTCCCAGATGGTGGATAGAGCCCCAGCGTTTTCACCCAACAGGTTTGATCAGACCTGCTCTGAAAATGCCTATTAATTCAGGATTCCCACGTGCCAAAGAGAAGTGAACAAAGTCAGCACCTGAAACCAGAAAAGGCCTTAGTTAAAAGTTTGGCATTACTCTGCAGAGCTTGGCCAAGCCTGGACCAAGAGTCTGGGTACAAGTGTGCCAAGACAGCTGCAGCAGTAGTTAAATAGTCCTGTTTCAAGGTACTACTGCTCTTCCTCCTACCTCTGTTATTCACTTTCCAGCAGACTTTCTGCCACAGATCCTCCCTCTGCAGCAGAGTACACAGACTTGTTTTTGGAAACTCCTCAGGTGCTTCACTGCACTGTAGGAGGGTTGTTTGGACTTTGAACCCAAAGGTACCCTTAAATTCCTTTAATCTGGAAACATTTAAGCACGTTCTTCCTACTGAGTTTAAGAGAATTACTCTCGTAGCTATATTTAAAGCACCTCAGAATGAGAGTATTTCTTAGCCTTGCATGAGCTAGCTGTGACTTAAGCAAGGCTTTGAACCTCTTTCCTTTGAAACTGAGTTGGGCTGTCTTAACCACAAGACCACAAGTATTTTGTGAGATTGCTCATTAATGTTTGCAGCATGTTTTAAGATCTGAAGATTTGAGAATGCTATAGAATATATTACAATATCTTGCTTTCCAGCTTTCTAGAGATACTGTTGCTAAAGTTAATGGAGTCTTTGATTCCTGATTAGGTTGATTTTCTTGTCTTCAGTAACCAGTTGTGATACTGTGCCAATTCTATTTTAAATGTTTCAATAGAAGACATCTATTGCAAAAAAAACCCCACCCCAACTAAAGCCCAAATCTGCTCAGATTTTAGGTATTATTTTAAAAGCTAAGCAAATATTCAAGTAATTTGTTTATTTCCTACTACTTTTTTTCTTCTTCCAAAAAACCAACTTCTATTTGTGAATAAGGCTCTAGCAAGTAGAGTTTATACACATTTCTTCCATATATCTCAGTGTCTGCAGATAAATTTAAGCTATTAATAAATTGTCTGAATTAAAATACTTATATATCTAATATCCTTTAAAAAGAAGAAGCAAGAGGAAGATTACAAAATATAGCCAAAAGATCTGTCTTCTTTTTAAGGCCATGTAGCTTTTCAAAAAGCCTGTTTCTAGCTCAAGGTTCTACTGCTGCATGTGCACCTTCAGCCAGCCTGGCTTTAAATCCCTTTGAATGTTGTTTCCTGATGTCTGAAGACTTGAGTAAGAGGGAGAGGAGGGGTTAGGGTAACTTAGGCAAAATGTAGAATGTACAAAGGAATATCAGCGTCCTCAGTGCAGAAATAGCTCTGGTTTTCCATGAGTAAATTTGTATCTCTTAGACCTTATTTTACACAAGTTTTCAGACAAACGTGGGAGAGGGTGTGCTACCAGCATCTCTGACAATACAAGAGACAGTCTTCCCTACTTTAGCCCACGTCCCGGTTCAGCAGGAGGAAGAGGTTTCCACCATCTGCATGTTGCTCAAGGGATGGTGGAGACATTCTGTCTGCTCCAGCAACCCTTCTCTGCACTGGCTGCCATCACAGTCTTGCTTCCCACACTTCCTCAGCACTGAGCAGTGTGGTGCTTGAAGGGAGTAAAACGGTACTTCTGCCTCCTTCTCTGCTCTGGCACCAGGGGCTTGGCTGTGCTGGGTCTGCTTCACCTGCCAGGAGTACAGCATCTCACTCTCTCTGTGGGTCCAGGCATCAGGCAGGACTGGGGCCCAGTCTGTTTCTGTGTGCCTTTGATAAATGACTGCTGGACAAACGACTGCAGCAGATGGGACAGATGCTGCTTAGGCTAATTTTGCAAAGTGCTTTCCACCAGCACAAGCTTCTCCTTGCTAGTGTCAAATGCTCAGCAGTTGTTTTCCATTTGGGAACATAATTCTTCTGTATCCAATCAAACTGACTGATGGGGTGCATTCAAGACAAATCTTTCTTCTGTGCCATTTGGGCAGGGAAATCATCCGTCTATTTCCGTAAACAAAAATGCTGCCATTTGACTTTAAGTGTCTCTTTAAGCATCAATACTGTTGAGTTTTGTAATTTTACACAACTCACTTCTGCACTCTGTTTACATGAGAGTCTGACAGTTTCATAGTCAGGTCAAGGGACTCAAGGTGGGCCAAAATAAATATATAATCTAATTTCTATTAACTCTGAAATATATTTGTAATAAATTCATATTTTGCAAACCAGGTTTATGATCCTCTTCTACAACAAGCTACCTCAGCATAAGGTGCAGTGGAGGAAATTATTTCTGTGCAGTATTTTGAGACTCCATAAAATCACATAGTGGATTAAAAATGTCAATATATAGCAAATCAGGTCCTATTTCTGTACTCTTGAAGGGAAAAAAATCCCTCAAAAAAAAGCGCTCAATAAAATTTAGAGGATTTTTCTCTGAGCAAAAACTTCAGGACAAGACCTTGCTTCTTACTGCTTAGCTCAGCTTAGTACAGTGGCATCAGTACATATATGTACACATATTTTTATATGTAGACATATATATACACCTTTAGCAGCAGGCACTGGCAACTTTCACCTATCTAGGATTTTTGTGTAAGTTGTTTTAAGAGGAGACTGAGAAGAGATCTTATTAACATTTACAAATATATAAATGGTGGGTATCACGAGGTTGGGGCATCTCTGTTTTCCATTGTAGCTAGCAACAGGACAAGAGGTAGTGGGATGAAGCTGCAACACGAAAAGTTCCACCTAAATATAAAAAAACCTATTTCACTGTTGAGGTGAGGGAGCCCTGGCACAGGCTGCCCAGAGGGGTTGTGGAGTCTCCTTCCTTGGAGGTCTTCAAGACCTGCCTAGACATGTTCTTATGCACACTGATCTAGGTGAACCTGCTTCTGCAGGGGGGTTGGACTAGATCATCTCTAAAGGTCTGTTCCAACCCTACCATTCTGTGATTCTATGAATGGAAGAAAACAGGTACAATCCAAGCACAGGACCCAGTACAGCTCTATCCTTATGAAGTGAGTAGTGCAGGAACCTTGTAATGCAAAAAAAAAAAAAACCAAAAAAAACCAAACACCCCAAAAACCGAAGTCTACAAGAATTCTGATAGAGACACTGATATATGTAGGTCTTCCTAATATAACTTTGATTACAAAAAAATATGTGTTGTAAGATGACCAACTGCAGATGCATATAAAATGAATTCAGCAAAATCATTAGAACTAGTTAGAACTCGTCTCTTAATCTAAGTATTTCTTACTCCTTTGTACTTAGAAATATTTTAGGGCTTGGAAGGCTTTCCATTAACTGAAGTTAGCAATTTATATTTTATTTCTGTAGATATTTCAGTTACTTAGAAATGAAAGAATGAGCTGGATAAAGAAAAACAAGATATTTCTCACCAATCTGAGATTCATAATTCGAGATTTGAGTGGTGATGAGATGGAAATACAGAGATTAAATTCAGATTACAGAGATTCAGGTCACCAAGGGAAGTCGCATAAACACTGAGGTCAGAATTCATTTCTTTTCAATGTTTCCCTTTTCTTGGCAACCAGTACTTCATTTAAGGCAAGACTCTGTATGTACTCGGTGTGACCTGAAAAGACAGTTTTTATTTTATAGAAGGGAAAAATTAATTATGTTATCAAAATAATCCTGAATACATGAGACAATTACACCAAATGACAGCATACCTTTGTCATTCTTTTCTCTCTACTGCCCAGGGAAGGCATGCCAGGACCATTGTTTTTCCAAAATGCTCATGCCAGGATGACCCCCCCTAGGCTATCCTCCTTACCCCATTCAGATGAAAAAGGCTTTTTGAATGCATTGTATTCAAAAAAAGAACAGGCTGGCCTATTTCTTTCAAGGGAGTACACCAACACATCCCACACTGTCATGCACAGAGGATCTCCACCACTAACAATTCAAGAACTAGGATATTCATTTTTCTGCAACAATAGTTTCCCATTAGTGGGACTTTTTTTTTTTAATGACATGCTTATAGAACCAAACCCAGTTCTAAATCTGATTCACTCTGACTCAATCAATTTACCTGTCGCAGCCTCCAAATGAACTTTAAATACTCACCGACTTTACCAGGAAGCTCTCCATTCTAGTTAGGTAGCGTAACATTCTCTCCCTGTTGTGCAATTCTGACTTCTTGCTATTCTGACTTCTGTGGATCTTGTGTATGATTAAGGTAATGCTTAGAAAACCATATGTAAATCCTTTTTTTTTTTTTTTTTGTAGTGATAGTATTAGTGATGGAATCTGAAGCACGATGAGTAACAAAAGGTCAGGCAATTACTATTGCCTGATAATCCTCTGTGGATTGTCAATTGGGGCAAACAGTTGATTTTCTACCCATACACTGGCTCTTGTTCCTGATAAACGAAAGCTGACAATTTTCACAGCTTTCAACTGTGAGTATTAAATAAATGCATAAGTCTATAAGCCTTTCATTAATAATGTATTGAAACAAAGTAAAACTTTCTTACACAATGCTTTGCCAAACAGGATAAACATCCCTCCCACCCAAACATACAAATTGCAATATGCTGACCCCGCTAAAAAAAAAATCAGTAAGAAAAAACACATTTTTGTGTCCCTGAATTGAAAATGTACCTTTTAAACTTGGTATGTGACCTTTGAATAAACACTTGTTTATTCATCCCTCTAGAGATGAGTAACAGCAGTTATCTCTCTTAGAGAAAAGGGGCTTAAGACTCAAACGTGTATCCCTGCAGGCAGGAAGCCCTGCAGCTGTGCAGAGCTGCTGCTAGCCCTGCAAATGTGCACTAGGCCAAGGAACCTGAAGCCTGGCTCTGGTAGCTGGAAGTATGTTTGGTCACACGCAAACTGTGATGCAACTGTCAGGGGACATAAGCAGCCATCTGCCATGTGATGTAAAGTGATAACATGGTCCAAACTCACTAAAGTTTCAATTGTTCAATGAATTTTTGTGTGTTCTCTCTGCTGTACCAGCAGGATTTTGTGCTAGATCAACCAGTGCCTGTCACCCTTATGCCAGTTTAAAAATTTAAATACAATCCTTGTTGTACACTTTGCTTACTTGGTGAAGAATGTGATCATCTACTAGCCATGCATGACTCAGATCCAACCTGGTGACCTCACAGCACACAGATTTGGTATTGAAAACTGTGGCCTAAGAGGCAGGGTCAATCAGGTCAATAGTAAGTCCAGTGTTAAGCCAAACTAGAGCCAACAAAGCTGCTGAAATGATGCTAAGCCTCTTTCATGATTCAAATACAGTTTGGATTTTTTGAAAGGATATTTTATTCCAGCAGACTTTATGTTATAAAGAATCTCCTGGCAGGGTAGAAACCTGAAGGTGACAAACACTGTGGAGCTTCTTCTACCACCGTGACAGGTGTGGGTTTATGACCATTTTGTAAGTCTTTGTGGAGTGAAAGGAAAGTGCACAGTGTTGCATCCATGACTGTGGAACCTTGATCCTGGTCCACACACTGACCTGTGTGTTGCTAGACTGCCGATGAAAACTAAAGTGATGTCCCTTTGGAAATCTGGTCTGCAAGGGGAAATAAAAAGAGAGAAACCAAAGCAAGTGGGGAATCAGCAAACAATTGGTCTGAAGCTCCTTCTCAAATCAAATCAATTTTTATTGCTGGAAAATGATAACAAATGAAAATATGTGCACCTCTGGAGAGATGGTAGTCTGGTCCTTGCCACAGCAATGAATTCCACACAAGACTGCAAGCAGAGAAAGGGAACTGACATCTTTCCTAATGCTCCATACTGGCACAAAACTCATAACTAACTCACAGAGCATCTGAAGACATGCAAAGGGGCAATGTTGTTTTTGTTTTGGCATTACTAGAAATTAGGTAGAGTTGTTGTTTTTATTCTCTTAAAATGTATTTTTTAACAAATATGCTCTACAAAGGAAACTTCTAATTGCATCATGCCCTTTTGAAAACCAGTTAAGCTCATCTCAAACAAAGATGAGATTGAGATGATGCAATCATGAGAAAAATCAGCTAGTCTTGGCTATGAATCATTTTGAAAAACTGGAGACAATCTACCTTCCCTTGTCAGCCCAATTCCAGCTGTCCATAGCAGGTTGTAAAGCAGCTGGTATTGGGGGACATAATGTAATAGAAGAACAGTCACTGTAATTCCATCCTGCTTAAAAAAAAAAAAAAAAAAAAGTAATTTTGAATATTACAAGAAATATTAAGAACAAATAATAGCTTTCTCAGATTGGCAATCTGATAGCAATAGACCAGCTCTGCATGCCTTACTCGTCCCTCAGATGGAGGGACTGGTGCAATATATGTGACAGAGAAAGATGAGAGCAGATGAATGGTCCAAAACCTGACAGTGAGAACCATTTGCTTTCCCTCCTGAAACCTTGTGAAGCATCTTTGTAGTTAAGACAGAAGCACTGTCACATTAACCCTTGTGACATTAACCTCTCATTATCAGGGCACATAGCAAGGCCCATGTGTTTACTCAGGACTCTGTGAATGGGGAGAGCTGCAGTTTTGTTGTTCTTTAAGTGTGAGTGACACATGATTCAATAAAGAATGAGGAAACTTTCAGTTGTCAGAGCAATAATAAAGCCATGGTGAGCTGCATTTTAATCTTTCAAATAGGTAAGGAGGTTAACTGACAGGGTAGATATTTCACAAACTAAAAAGGAAATAAATTAGCTAGAATGTACTGACCTTAAAATAAAGAACTAAAGATACACCTTCAACTACCATGTGTTAACCAAAAAAATGAGTTACTAGTTTTTAGATTCACATGTAGAAAAACTGTCTTTTAACTACTCATTCCCAAAACTAGAACTTGTGAAGTGCTGCTTCTCAACTCCACATCAGGGGTCTGCAGCAATGTGTGCAAGGCAGCTGTTTGTGCCATGGTGGGAAAGCTGGGCGCTGCACAGCCACCCACTGAACTGGCAGCCCCTGTCCCAAAAAGCCTACATTTCAAGTACATGACTGGGGATAACAGATGGAGAGAGATGGGAGCCGATGAAAACAGTGGGATACCGGACAGTCTGAAATCTCAGCTGCTTACATAACTCTCTAATGCTGTCAAGTTAAAATCTCACACTCTTATTGTCACAGCAGAGTTCACTCTACATTTCCTCTCTAAGGAAGAGGAGCAGCATGACCTCCGTGCACGTTACAAAAGGGCTTAGGGCTGGAATTTGTTGCTGAATTAGATCTCCTAAATGATGCACACAATACAAATGCCTAGTTTCTCCACATCTCCTTGCTGCTTCATTAATGGAAAAGTGGTTGTAGGCCGAGTTACTTGTTTGGTAGCAAAGAATGGTGGAAGCCATATGCTGTGCGCACAGTTTTTGAGGTGAGCACTTAAACCTCTGAGTAGAGGCTGACACTCACTAGGGGCCTTATGTGGGTTTCAGGAGGTGGCCAAGACACAAGCCACACTTTTCTTCTGAGGAAAGAGAGTCTGAGGTACAGCTCATGGCTCGCTCATGCCAAGCGAAAGCAGCAAAACAGAAGTAACTTATTGTAGTAAAACTGCCTCCAAACCCCAGGACACTTTTAAGTGCAGGATTCAGAAATAAAAAACACCCGATATTGGGACGAGGGCGGCTGAAAGCGCTCTGCAGTTGCTGCTAAAATTGCCACTGGGTCATGACTCACATGGAGGCATCACTGAAGCGGGGTGAAGAGCCCCAATCCGCGGCTCCCCGCCGCGGGCAGGTCCTTACAGGTCCCCGCTCCCGGGGGCTGGGTGCTAAGCGGGTCCCGAATTGCAAACTGCGGCGAAGGGGAAACGTCCCGTAGCCCTCCGTCTCTTTCCTCACCTCTCCAACCGCAGCGCCTGCCCGTGCCCGACGCCGCTGCGGACCCGTCCGTAGAGGCAGTGTCGAGCCCTGCCCGGTGTGGGACGGTACCCAGAGGCGGAGCGGCAGCCGGGGTGGGCCCGGCCGTGGCCTGTGGGAGGAGCCGGGCCGGGAAGGGGGCGGCCCGGAGCTGCTGTGCTGCCGGAGATGGGAGGTTGAGACAGAAAGAGAGGGGACGAGCCGGTAGACTGAGGGGAAGGCTGTTGCGGGTTTCCGACGGGGGAGTTGAGCCCGCCATGGAGCCGGTGACCAAGTGGAGCCCGAAGCAAGTGGTGGATTGGACTAAGGGTAAGAGGGTTCAAAGCCCGCTTGGGAACTTTTCCCGTGTTGGGCGGCGAGGCGGGGGCGGGAGGGTGACCCGTCGCGGTTTCTCTGCCCGGAGCCCGACTCCCCGGCGGAGCGATCGGGGCCTTTGGTAGCCCAGCCCCAGCCCCGGCTCTGTGGCTGTCCCGCCGGCTGAGCACCGCGACTGCTCCGACCTGCAGCCTGGGAATTGGCGGCTTATCGCTTCCCCCTGACTTACTTCTTTACCTGTTAGCGCACTCGGGCGTGCTTGGCATGGTGGGTGCTTCCTTATTTCACGTATTTATTTATTTATTGACGTGGGGAAAGCACTTTTTTGCATAGGCTGCGTAAGCGTGATTGGTGTAAACTACATCTATCCCTAGCGAGGTCTCCCCTGAGCTTGGTCCCCCTTCTGTGGTACTGGCCAGTCTGCTTGCACTAGTCGACTACTCTTCTCCTTTAGGAGAACTTAACTTCCAGCTTTTCAAGCAAAAGCTGTTCACTGGTGGAAAAAAACTCTTCAGTTTTGTAAGTTAAGCAAAACCTTTATAAACTAGCTCTAGCAAGAACTCTTTAATGTTGTTTAACGGTGATGGGATTATAACTCGGGGCTCCTGCTCAGACAGTTGAATTGCGGGCCGCTTCGTCCATCTGCCCGTCCATCTCTGTGTATATGGTTGTTTTGCTCCCGCCTGTCAACGTTTCCTACGCTGCTTCGAGGTTTGTTCACTATGTTGACACAGCCGTGGAAAGCCTCGGAGAGACTGCTACGTAAAGGAGGTCTTTGAGGAGCCTGCCCCTGCCCCCAGCTCCGGGATGCTCTGTGGTGGCCTTTGTGTTGTGGGCTGCACCCACGAGGTGCCCCGTGCCTGCTGCGGGGACCTCTGCGGTGTTGGTTGTCTTAGGGTTTTCCTTTGAACGCAGATTAAACTTTTTTTAGTTTTGCCGACTCTGATTGGACCTCACGAGTGCTTTCTGAATGACCGTCGGGCTACTGCTCCCACAATTTCTGCTGTACAGGGAATAAATCAAAAGGGAAATAGCTGCGAGTTAGATGAGAGATTGATGACTTGTGCCTCTCTTTTCTTGTAGATCTACGTTTTAGTGTGATCATCTTTTGTTACATAAAGTATTTTCACAGGCTTTACTGGAGTTGAAGTTGACGCAAAGTTAGGCATGTTTTCAGAGGTGAAAGCTTCCTTGGATTAGAAGCAGCATTTACTTATAGCAGCCATTACTCCTCTGTCTCAGGACCATAATGCTGATTAGACTGCGTGCCTGTGGTCAGCACTTGGCAGTAGTTCGGCTCAAGACTGAGGCAAATTTGGAAAGCAGGCTCATGTTTTCATACAGTGCGAGATGGATACTCCCAGCCTTCCTGAGCCTGAACATGTGCTTGAAGGGGCCGGTGCCAGTGAGGGACCACCGTCCAAGCAGCTTTTGTGAGAAGAGGATTCCACACAAACGTGCTGTGAAGTTATGCGTTAACATATAAATAACTTCCACTGAGAGATCTCTCTTTTTTTTTTCTGATTGGTTTAAACAAGAGCGCATTGTTCCAATGAAATAAGCTTTTTGCTTTGGCATGTGGAATATTTATATAATGCTTTTCCCTCGTCGTGTTTTTTCTCTTGGGCACTGAAAGTTTGTTACCCTGCCAGATTAAAGAGTAAACCTGCTAATAATTTTAAAGGGCTTTATTATACTTAATCATGCTTGGCTTGCTTTCTTGCATAATTTATTTTACTTGCAGGTTCCTTGAACAGGTAACTCTCTAGCTGGACCCTCAATTAGTGTTATGTAGAATAATTTGAGGACTGGCTGTAGTTGGGAGGTGGATCTTCTGACTAATGCAAACACGTGTCTTTTGAAATGCAAAGGAATAAATTAAAGACTGCTGGTGACTTTTGTTTCTGCTGTTGTTTTTCAGTTTCTAGGTAAGCTTTTGACCTCACTGGTGCTCAGTGTCATTTTATGTCACTCCCTGCATAACAAGACTGCAATAAAGAAAAGATATGTGGAAAGTTTTTCTTTATGGTTATGCTTTCATCTCTGCACATTAAAATTGACACTTTAATAGCTAGCTAACAGCCTCGTTAGCATGTTTCATAGTTTGTTTACTATGTAGTTGGCAACCACTGGATTTTGTATGACAGAATACCAATATTCTGTATTTTACCTTATGAATATTATAGTTAATTCTCAAGGTTAATTTTATAAAAGAAATTATTTGAGAGGAGCTTATGCTATTTGTTTTCTCACCCATCCCATCTCTGAAGGGTGATACCACGATCTTCACTGCACTGGTCAAGTTCTGGGAGAAAGTTATTTGGCTGGTGATATCTGCTGCCTGTATTTAGTGCTGTGGTGCTATGGAGATGAATTCTAGAAGAATGACATAAATAACTGTGGTGGGGAATGCCAGCTCTCAGTGGGGAGATTGGTTTTGCAGATAATGATGCCTGCTTATTGTACAGTGATATAAACATCTTGGAAAAAGGAAGAGAGCAGCAAAAATAAGTAGTGTGATTTAATCCATATTAATGCTCAATGTAAAACTGAGACTACTTCTCTTTTGGTTTTGTTCCTCCCACTCTTTACTCTTTAAAATAACTTTTTCCAGACCAAAAGAAGCATAGAAACTTCCTCTTGTTCCATGAAACAAACCCCTAAAAGCAAGTCCAAAAGTAAATTGTGTGACCACTGCTGGACAGCTGGCTTATTTGCTCCTCATGAGCTTTCCTCCTCACCCCCTTCCTTACCACCCTCTCTCTATCTTTTCTTTTTTTCTTAAGTTACTTTTGAACTAACTTTTTTTTTAACAAAGTAACTCTTATCCTGAAGAGGTTTGTTCTGTGATTTTTCAGCTGTTCACTCCTAGGTAAACACTGTAAATAGTATTTATCTAGAATTTAAATTGCAACCTACCAAGAATTAGTAAGCTGAGCATCAATATTTTTAGGTTTTTGTAGTCAGATTTTAAAAAAATCCTCTGTTCATTGTGACCAACAACAGCTGATACAGAACACAGTTGCTTGTCTTCTCTTGCTAACTCAGACTAGAATGCTGCTATTTTTTGCAAACAAGGGTGTATTTTTTTTTCTGGCAGAGTGCACTGTACTGTCAGTAGCAGGCTCCATAGCTAATTAAAGTTGGTCTAGTTAAACTAAAGCTGCTGGAGAAGAGTTATGCTTTCACTTGATAGCTGTTTTCTGTGTGCATGAAGCACTTCTCTACTTTTGACCAAGGACGCCGTCACTTTTGAGCTACAGCATCAGTGTTTGAAAACTCTGATATTTTTACAAGCACCTCCTCAGTTCTATCTGGAACAAGTGATGGTGTCGTTATAGGTTTCTCATACAGAATGACACAAACTCAAATAGTATTTAAAGGTCATATTCAGCCATGAAAAGGTACTTCTTTGGCTAGGATGCTGTGTTCGTTTGACTTGTGGTTGGATTGGCTAGAAGTTTATGCTGTTTGATTGATACAACCTGCACTGTTTTCTTGTCTATGCTGAGCTGTTTGTTGAGGGGTTGAGTTTTTCATGTCTTTTTGAGTTGACACTTTTTGGGGTATGAACTAATATCTGGATGGTATTGTGGTTGACCTGCATTCTTGCTCCTATACAAGTTAAGATACTTATGGGCTCAAAATCCCTAATTGTGTCTCATGGCACCCCCTCACATGTCTGTAATTCTCCCAGAGCTCCTCAAGAGAGACTGTTGGAGTTATTCAGGTTATTGTGGGACAGATGAATGGCTATGGAAGTTGTAACACATCTGCAGCACACTGCTTGTGTTTGTTTGATGGTGAGTTTGCAGTTCTCTGGGCTATCCTGAGTGAAGAAACTGGCAAGAACCTGTTTAATTTCACTGGGCTGTGGACTTGGAGAAATATTCAGCACAAAAGTGTCTTAATTTTGCTGGCTTAGCAGCAATTTGAAGGAAACTGTGATCTGATGGTGTGAAGAAACTTCCTCTGGTCTCAGAAGCCCCTTGCTACTGAAAAGAGCTAAGGTGATTCCTCAGAAGATGTGAAGCAGAAGAAAGCTGCTTATGGGACAGAGCCTCCTGTGTGAGAAATGTCACTGTCTTATTAGAGAACATCCATGTGCCTGTTCTTTGTTTGCTTGTAGCCTGATCTGTCTCTTCCTCCTGCCCCTAGGCATCACATACTTGTGTGAGTTGTGACTTCAAGCCAAATTTTACAGGTAAAGACAGTTTGATGGGCTTGTGATTAGAAGTCTTCAGAAGTCTCCCTTGTTGTGAGGCTCCATTACAATGTGGCCTTTGTCACTGTATCTGTAGCCACAGCTAGCTGAGAATCACACATCTGCTTGGGGATCTTTATTGCACTTCAGGTTTGGTTGTTCCCTTCCTCATGGATATCACTCATTTCCATGCTTGTTACATCATGAAATATTCTGATTTCCATTTCTGGTAAAGCTTTTGGGCAGCTATATTTAGAGATATGCCTGGGAGAAATATGCTAATTTATCAATAGTTAGCAATTAATCATGAAGGCCTGATGTTGGTGGTTTTTTTTTTTGTTTTTTTTTTTTTTAGAGCTAGCTTGCTCACCCAGGGAGGTTTCAACAGGGTCAGTCATGTTAACTGTGTGTGCTTGGAGCTGCAGAGTAGCTGGAATTTAGAAACAATTATGGGTAATGCATAGCATTGGAGTTACTTTTTAGCCTTCTTTTTCTTTTTAGGTACTCTGAAGTGAGTGGTGTTGTGTCCAAACTATTTAGGAAAAATCTAGCACTAAGAAACTCCTGGTTATTTTTTGAGACAGTATTTTGCTTTCAGTGAAGAATAGAGAGCTGCCCATAACTAGGGCTGCAGATCTCTTTCCTCTGTTTACTTGATTACTTAAAAAAAATACTTGTATAGAGTATTTGTTAAATAGATTAGAAAATGACATCAATTAACTACTCCTTTCAGATCTCAGCTGAAATTCTGAACATAACTGGCCTGTAATGTTTTACTAGAAAAAATTGACAATACTAAATGTATCAATTTGTTTGTGGCTTGAAACAAAGTAAAAAGTTGCACAGGTTTGTACTACTTTCATCTTAACATTATTCATACATTGTTGCTGAGATCAGTGAATATGTATGAAAACAAGAAATCAAAGTTGGCCTCTGCATTCAGGTATTAATGTTTTCTTTTTTCTTTTCTTTTTTTTTTTTTTTTTTTGCTGTGTTGCACTTTCTTGAGCTACTTATGAGTTCTGTGGGGTTTTTTTTGTTTTTATTCTCCTCTCCTTTCTTTATTCAGTTGGCTCTGTTTACTTGCCAATAAATTGGTGTTCAAGGTATTTTAACAAAAAAATTCAAAGTCTAAAAGTTGAATGCTGCCAGCTTAATGTCTTGTAAAGCAACACTTTAAATGCTAAAATCGGCGTTTGTGGAAAGTTGATTGACTGCATTCTTCTACAAAGATTACAAACTCTGACAATGAATTGTAGGTATACAAGTTATATTTAGGTAGTACCTGAACATAGATAGATAGTGTTAAGAGCAAAGATGCTTGCTTATTATTAACCAGCTGGAAATGTAAGGTAGTATTCAAGTTAAGAAAAATTTCTTCTGCTTAGTGAAAGGTGCAGAGACTGGCCAGTTGGTTGGCTACTTTTTCCTTCTTTAAAACTTTTTCTTGAGTGACAGGTAGTTGTTTTTATCTGTTATTGGAAGTTTCTGTAGGAAAAACCTCGTTTCTGATGAACTATTGTGTTTTTCAGTTTTCCATAGCTCTTGCTTATGTCTTCATTCCTTGAAGTTCTGCCCGAGACCCCATGTTTTCAGCACCTAAATCCTCTTGGTCAAGGATCATGCTGCTTTCAATTTGTACGCTGTCTAGCACACTGCAAGAGCTAAGGGAAGACAAAATACAGGACATTGGATAAAATGCATGTCGAAATTTGTCATGATGTCTTATTTTCTGAAGTAAAAGAGCCTGACAAAAGGATTTTGTCCAATACATGCTACTGGATGATTTTGCAGTTATGACTGATGTGTGCATATGTCCTGTCAGCAAGTATTCAAAAGTATGTTCATTTTTTTGGGTGATGTTAGTTCTTTCCTTTTGATTTCTTAAATCTAAACTTCTGGATTGTCTGGTTTAAGCCATGCTACAACAGATGAGCTCCTTCCAGACATGTCCAATGGACAATGACTAGTGGCAGGGATTGCAGAAGAGGTGGTGAGACTGCTCAGTGTTCAGTTTGCTGCATCATCTCAGGACAAAGTTTTCATTTACAGGGAAGCTTCACACAGAATTTATGTTAATGGATAAGTCCAAACAGTACCTCTATGAATTAAGTGGAAAAACTTGATTACCACTGTGCTTTTTTGCCATAAAGGTGATGATATCGGTCTTAATTTGTACCTTGCATTTTCCTAACAGCATCACACAAGTCAAGTCTTGCCTCCTGAGAAGGATGGTGCTTCCGCAGTCTCTCCTTGTTCCATTCTTCTCCACATACTCCAAATATATAAGTCCCATCAGAAGGAGGAAGTAGCGAGGTACTGGTGTTTCCAAAGCTAACTTGTGGAGAGGAAAGGAAAAGCAGACAGGAGTTAATGGATCTGAGACCTCTATAGCAACCTGTCATGTATTTATGATAGTTCTTCAGGACTCAGCTTCTTGTGGTCACGGGATTGTTCACAGATTTTGATATGTTTGCCCACCAGACTGCAGCATAAAAATGCTGTTTGACTGTGGATCTCCATCAGTTCATCAAGGTCATTTGGTCTGAGTGAGATGACTTTGGAGTCAGACTGTCATTCAGATCCCTGGGCCAGGGTTCCTTTGCAGGAGGAAGTCACCTGCAGGTTTCCATATGCCTGCCCCATCTTTTCAGAGTACAAGTGATAACATTTCACAGCTTGAAGGATCTGCGGGGGATATACTGAATTATCCTGATCTGTTTCATTGGCTTTAAACATTAAAATAGATGTTTAGGACATTATGAAATGTAGCTAGTTTTCATCAAATGTCACTCATGCTGGACAAAACCAAGCATCTGTGTTTGGTTTGGTGAGATCAAATCACTGACCTCTGTAGCTTTGGTCTACAGACATGTGTTCAGTATCTGGCCAAATTATGTCATAATATTGCATCTATTCCTTATACTAGTAGTTAGGTGTAGGTAAGCAAAGCACCTGGTGAGCTGTTGCAATCAAAGCTCCGTGGCATAAATGCGATCTTATCTTGCTCCTCAATCAAAGGAAGGAACTCCACTTAAAACTTAATTGGTGCTCATCAAGAGCTAAGGCTTCTGCTAAAGCGACTGTTGGTATAGGCTTCTAAACTAATGATCCTGAAGTCTCTTGTCTTATGTGTGCAGAATTAATGTTGCTTAGGTTGCCATCCTTTCATCATTAATAATATCTTTCCTTGTCTTGTAGAGTTTTGTATTACTGGAATGAAGTTTGAGTGAATCAAATTTCATTAAGAGCTCTGTGATATGCCCATTTTGTCATTAAATAAAGATATCTTGTCTGATACGGATGCTTTCCTAGCCAGAACAGAAGGAAAGGGATCAGGATGTTGCTTCTTTTGGATATATTACGAGTCAAGTGGGCCAGTAAGGCAGACTGCTTAAGGCCTTCTGTGGGGCTTTCTAGCTTTTGTAGCTTGTATAAGACCCTTATTTAACAAGAGAGGATTTCTACTTTCTGTGGTGCTGTTACTACTGTTTCCTTTTCCAATGATGTTTTGTTCCAAGATGCAGATATTGGCAGTGCATTTTTTTCCTCCTGACATGGCATTGTGAAAGAGCTGTGTCCTTGCTGTCATCACCAAAAGGCAACTCTTTGGTGACAGATGGACATGTAAACAGAAGAATGGAAACCTACCAATCTTTTTCATCGTGACAGCAATATTATGATACTATTTCAATGCCTTGAAAATTTCATTTTGAGTTGGCTGCTATTCCACTGCTGCAGGAGGCAGAACACTGTACCTGAACAGGTATCTTAGCACTGAACTGCTGAGAAGATATTTGCTTGGCAATGGGGAGGGAGAAGGGAACAATAAGGGATTCGGATTATTTTTTTTTGCTCCCCCCACCATGTAGGACTTCCCCTGAGGAAGGAGGGCTACAAGAACAAGTTCAGACATGCATGAAGAATGTGGACTGAAAACATGTGCAGGAGCCAGGGGATGGATCTGTGCCTGGAGAGTATTGTGGTGGAAATGTGTGAACCAAGTGAAATGCAGATACTACTCTGATATGAGTGGGTTTTTATCGTTTTTTTTTTTGTTGTTTGGGTTGGGGGTTTTTTCCCCCTCTAAGTAGTTCTAGTAGTGATGTGTATTCACTACTTCCTTTAAAAGATCCTGGATCCTTGCTGTTTGTATTCTGTTAGCTTCACCAAACAGAACTTTAAAAGGATTATAGCAAAAATGTAAAACTTTTAGTAATTGTTGGCATTCCTACTGCAAACTGTAATGGAAACTTTGGATGAAAGAGGAGGCAAAAACTTAAATATTACATAAATTCTGCATGCTTGTGGTTTTTTTTTTAAAAACTTGTACTATTTCATGTAATATTTGGACTTAGGTTGTACTTACTAGTAAATGTAATATTATAGTCTTGTGAAATGTAATCTGTAAACATAAAATCATCATTTTTATTTCCTTGTATTTAAAAACAATCCTTCATCTTTTCTCTGACTATACATTCTTCACGCTATTTCAGACAGTAACACTTGATAAATAAATCCTACCAGACTGGTGCTGGCTGGTAGGTTTTCTGGCTGGTAGGATTCTGGCTAATTGTGGTACCTTTATTCAGATTTTTAAAGTGTCACAAGAAGCTGACTGGAGTAGAGCTGTGAGAAGCAAAGTCTCTGGGAGCTGAGGAAGTGTTTGCTTTGTGCCTTGTGCAATTTCTATCTTGATTTAACCTTATTCATCATTATCATTATGTCCTTGGTGCTTTGCAGTCTTTATTTTAGTCTTTCAGCACCTCCTTAGTAGGAATTTGCTGTTACATTCATCTTTAAGATAGAGAGTTAACATTGTGAGGAATTGGGGTGAGTGTACCTTACACAGTGGAGGTCTGACTAACTTGAAGTTATCTATGTAGTAGAAACATCATTAGCATGGGTATCGTGGCAATTTTCATTCTCTAATGCAGTTACATTGCTTATGAACTCCTGAAACATCTCTGGGTTACTTCAGGTGTCCATTTATGTTCTGCAATGTGGATCGTATGCTGAAAGAAAGTGACTTGTCTCCAGACACATAGCAGATGGCATTCAAATTAGGATAGAGATGTGATTAATTTAGATGTCTATATTTTTGTTACATGTACTGGCTCCTAGAGAGAGGCTTGGAAGATCTTGTGCTCACTATGTGTTTCAGGGTGAGTTGAATCATGCTCTGGACTCCATCAAGTACTGAGTATGTCTCTGTTGAGCATCCTGGGAGTTCAAGCATGTCAGTCTCCAACCAGGTCCATCCCATGATGTCAGCAGCTCCTTCTGCGGCTACTTTGGATTCTTTTTTACAGCAGACCACATCATAGACCCTAGGTTCCAAACTGTTGAGCATCTTTGGTGTTTAAAATGGAAACAAGGCAACTGACAATTGAACAGTGAGATGTTGCCATAGCAACACTGTATGTCAGCTTTTAGTGTAGTAAAAGAACTAATGTTCTATTAAGATTTAAACTGTTTTGATTCTACCTGCAGCATCCCCCTAGCAGCTTTGTTACTCATATATATGAGGGCCCTTTCTAGAGATTCTTCAGGTACCTAGGACTCGTACACTCCCTGGAAACTGCATCAATAAAGTTGTGTCATTCCTTGTCTTGTGTTCCTCTGTTTAAAGCTCCCTTTGGACAGGGGTTGGAAATTTTGTTATTTGGTCTTGAGACTATTTGTGTGTCCCAGCTTATGGAAGGGACTCTGAATTCCTGACAAAAAAGTGTATCCCAGGAGAATCCAGTAGTGACTTCTGGAAATGTTCATGAGCGAAGGAGTTATGAACCATCAGCATTTTCTTTTCTTAATGTCATTCAGCTTGCTGTGACACATTAATGTGATTAGCAGGTGCTGATGGCTATAGAGATTCTCATGTGCCTGTACTCACACCTCCCTGGTGACTAGGAGGTTGTAAGGTGCTAGTCATAAATGTTTCGTAACACTGTAGGAGGCTGTAATCTGAAAGGCTGGCAACTACATCAGCTGTATTTTTACAGCAAACTGCTCCCTGACTAGCTCATGGGTGTAACACTAATCACAGTATTTGCAAGGGTGCATGCAGAAAGGAGAGGCAGATGTGAGTAATGGACTTTGTTGCAATCAGCCAAAACAGTTCCACATGGTGGTGTGAGAATGCAGCCAAACCAAATTAAAGGGATCACCCCATTCATTTCTTGTTGAGAGCTAAGAGGCAGGTAGTTTTGCAATGTTTTCTCTTGTTTCCACTGTGGGAACAGGCATCAGAGTGTTAATTACCAGAGTTCAAGAAAAGGCACTCTTGTGACTAATGAACTACTCCTTCAACCACAAAAACCTTGAAACTTTTAAAAGGCAAACTCTTAATTGCATGTTTGAGATGAAGGCCCTAAGGCTGGGGGTTGTTCTATATTAACCACATAAAGTTATCAGGCACATAGGCTTTGTATACTAAAGAAACAAGTAATGTAGAGTGTACTGTTACTGCTTTTAGAAAATGAAATGACTTTGTGCTTGACTTACTGAAGGATAACATGTAATTTTAGGGCTACTAAGGGCCTTTTTGAAAAAAAAAGAGAAGTATAAAAATTGCTCTTAGTGTGAAGATGTTGACCTCTTTTACTCATGGAAGGGGTCTAACTTACTAAAAGTGACAAGTCATAGAGGTAGCCAGTTTAGGAAGTATGCTTCAAAGAAAACAGTGCTTTTGTGTTGCCTGTAGTCAGTGTGTAATTACTGTGATTAATATGAATATTGCATGATCTTGAGTTCTGTGTTTGTACTTGCTTCCTTTATTCCTTTGGATAAAGAGCTTGGTGTTGGGACGTATGGGCTGATGGAAGTCCAGTTCTGGATAAAATGGGCTGAAGTTTTGATTTTTGTCCTTGAGTGGAGTGGATTCGTTGTTTTTTAGCTTAGATTATTGCTCTAGCTGGGAGTATGTGGTCATCTCTAAAGGCTTATCTTGCTGTAGATTTCAGCATGAAAAATGTGTCTGGGTGAAGGTGTGGCCTGTCCCTTCTGTCCCAAAGCTAACCAGGTCTAGCCTAGCTCCCAGTAGGAAGAGAGTATGTACAGCTGCTCTCAGCTCTGGTCTGCAAGTAAATACTTTTTTTTTTTTTTTTTTTTGTTTCTCTGGGTCTAATTCCATCATTTTTCAGCAGGATTAATGTGTATGTGTGAGAGAGGGAAACAGTAGTTGGAAGTTTAGAGTCTGCAGGCCAAGAGGTTGATGGCAGTTTTATATCTATTAAAATCAAAAACATTGTGGGTAAAAGAGATGTCTGTCTTTATGTAAGTGGATGGGATGTCAAGAGAACTTAACTTGGAGAAAAGATGACTTTTACCCTATCATATGCCAGTAATGCTCTTCTGTTGATTGCTTTTGAGATACTCGTACTTCTGTCAATTTGAAATAAACAGTACGATAGGAAAATAATGCAAAAAAAATAGTGTGCTTGCTGTAGTTGAAGCAGTGTCACTGTGAACTGGTCGCTGTATGGTGAATTTCTCAAATGGAAATGTTCAATAATGATTTCTTCTCATCTTTCCTCATATGTCTGTGTTTCTCATTATTTACAGTATTTTCATGTTATGCGATCTTCTTTCCCAGGTAGTATTTTTGTCATATTGGTTTTACTTGGTTAGGAGCAACCTCAGTGTCTCCTGGCTGTTTTATAGCAGTTTTCAGATTGTCAATTGTAAAAGCATCTTTAATGAGAAAGAGCCCAAAACAAAGAGGAGCAAATGCTTTAATGAATTGTGTTAGTCGTGGGGTGGGGGGCTTTAATTCTTTTCCAGCAGGAGAGAGGAGTGCCTGGTAGCCTCTGTTGTGACAGTTTGGAAATAAGTTGGCACTTCACAGCTTGCTGATAATGGGCCTCCATGACTTGTGCAGAGGGCGTAGCTGGAGCTGATGAGTTTTCGGGAGGTTTTGGTAAGAGAGCACATGGGGATGGTGACATCTGCTCAGCAGCAGTCTTGGTTTGGAGATGTGTTTCCAAGTCTGCATAGAGAGACAGTATCTGAGACATGATTTCTTTGGTGCTGTGAAATAACTTCTAAAAATCACTAATGCCTTTAATTTAAAACAGAAACCCTCCTTTTCCCCACCCCTTACTTTCCCTCACTGTTCCTCACGTTCTGTAAGACCTAATGATTAACTTGGGTGTAAATAAGGTCGCTACAGTGCCAGTAAGTGAAGAACAAAGATGAACAGTGATCAAACAGGCTTCCATAAATCACTGTTGCTGCATAGTTAACAAATAGGAGTACTCTGAGGAGTTGAAGAGGATCAAGGTGATTGCGTGGTGAGGTAGGAGTTGGTCTCTTCTCTCAAGTAACCTTGATCGAACAAGAGGAACGGTCTCAAGTTGTGCCAGAGGAGGTTTAGATTGGAGATTAGAGAGAACTTCTTCACTGAGAGGGTTATTAGACACTGGCACATGCTGCCCAGAGAGGCGGTGGAATCACTATCCCTAGAGATAATTAGAAGACATATAGATCAGGTGCTTAGGGACATGGTTTAGTGGTGTGAGTGTGAGGTTAGTGGTCGATCTTAAAGGTCTTTTCGAACCAAGGTATCTCTATGATTCTCCACTTACAAAATAGCACACAGAGGTATTAGTTGTGAATTTATATTTCCAAATATGTCCTTGGGAACAGCAAGCAATTCCTCATGGTTTGTAAGTTTGAAAATTTGATCACTAGTTGGAGATGGCTACGTAGTACTAGCCACATGCCAGAGCAACTTACAGAAGTCCAAGCTGTGGAAATACGCTCTAGCTTGAAGAGTGTATTTAATCTCTTTAGGTAGCTTGGAAATAAGACTCTGTAATAATTGATAAAGTATGCTTCCAGGAGAGAGGCTGCCCATGCAGCTTCAAGTTGATCAAAACAAAGAACTGTATTCAAATAAAACTTGCAACATTTCTGGATCGAATATATTATCTTTTTATTAGTGGGTAAGTTGCTACTTCTAAGTTTCCATGCTTTTCAGTTTCATGCAGTCTTTATACCCATCAGATAGCAACACTTTTGCAAAAAAGATGCAACCTTTAAAGAGAGGGGGGAGAGAAAAAAGTAATTTTTAAAAGGAAAATGCATCCTGTGATTAAGGTAATTGTAAATCTTTTGAAAGAATGGGAGAAGAGGAGAGCATATTATAATTCAGTTTTACTCTGGAAAGTTATGTTGAAGACACAGTAAATACTGGTTAGAATAAAGTGACTGGGCTTCTTTCAAATCTGTTCAAGGAGTGGTAAAGCTTTGAGAATTCTACAGTGCTCGTGAAATATAACTTAATAGTTTTTTCTAGCCCATTCTTCCCTTCAAGTATGATATTAGTCATGGAGCTATGTAAGGCATTCAGTTTCTCATTAAGCCTTATAGAACAATTTGGATTGGAAGGGACCTTTAAAGTCATGTCATTCCAACTCCCCTGCCATGGGCAAATATACCTTCCACTGGATGAGGTTGCTCAAAGCCATGTTCAACCTGGCCTTGAAGACATCCAGGGATGAGGCATTCTTGTATTTACTTGCATTTACTACTAATTAGTTTTAAAAACGTGCAAAAATGATTGCACTCACTGTTTTTAAGGCAGTATTTGCATCTGCTTATGTCTAGCTTGTTTTTCACCTGTTTCAGAGACTTCGGGATGGAGTTGATTCCTTATGATTAACTGCTGATTAAGAGTAATGCAGTTATCCCTTTTCTGCTCTTAGCAGTTTCTCTTGCATGTCTTAGTAATTGAGGCTAGGGACATTATGTTGACAAGTGTTTTCTGTATGATTTTTTTTTAACAGGGTATCTCTAGTTGTCAGTGTCCCAACTAAATAGCCTTGTCCTTGTAATTAAGTACTTGGAGTAGCTAAAGCAGGGTCTACACTCAGGAAACTGCAGTATGCTTTGAATCATCAACATAAGTGCAAAGGAAATATATGTGCAATTGATAGATTTATTTATAAAAAGCAATCAAGAAGAGTGAGGAAGAACAACTGAACTTGCTGGGAAGCAGGAACACAAATTTATCATAGGTGATAAATTCACAATAGGTGAAAATTTGATCACTGCTCTTAATACAGCAGCAGAACCATAAGATATTTTTTGGTGCTTAAAGTAATAATACAGGTGCTGGATGATTGACCAAGATTACATGCAATCTCCCACATATATATTCACAATGTGCTCCCCAAGGACTAAATTGTGTCATACATTAAGAATGCAAACCATTTATGAGATTTTAATCTGTTTGTTCACCTATTTTGCAAATACAGAACTCAAAGCTTTAAGAGATGATTGTCCACTTAATACCCTTTCAGAAGTGGGCTGCTAAATGATTAGTTTTATCACTTTAACAAACAATAACTATTTAGCTATATTTGAAGTCCAATTTAGAAAATCAACACCTCTTTGGTCACTGTACAGTTGTAGACATAGCTGATGCAAAATTTGATGTAACTGAAAGTGGGAGTAGTACTATTTGGGATAGGGGAGAAATATGATCCTCACACAAGGTGGATCAGCCACTGGGTTAACAGATGCTTTCTCTGTGGCTTGCCATTTTATATGATACCTGTCTGCTTTTCCCTCTTGTAGAGGTTGCTTTTCTCTACTAGTTCCTACCTTTTCAGCTGCTGAATTTGTGCTTAACTGAGATGAACATGGGAATAGTGATTTTTTTAAAATATATTTTTAATGAATTATTTACATACTTTTGCATGAAAACAATCTCTAATTAAAAGAAAAATATATTTTGCTACTATAAGCTTTCAAAGTAATATTGTTGTTTTTATTTTTTAAAGAATAGATAGTGGCATAGAAAAAACTCAGCATGAGGAAAAATTGACTGTATGTAACAAGTCAGTGATGCCATGTAGACAAAGAGAATTGTTAAATGCATGAAAATAATGAACTGAAGAAGCATTGCTTTGAAGTGCCAGGAGGCAAAAGATAATATAGATTGAAATACAGGTGGCTGTATTTTATTGAGATTAACTCTCTGTGAAGTTCAGATAGCTTTGAATTTTAACACCTTGAAGTTTTGTCTTGTGATGGTGCTGATGTAAACTGTGTATTAGTGTGAATTCATTAACATTAAAATTGAAATTACAGGACTTTATAAGGAGGATGGCTCATTAAATTGTCCAAGAGTGATCCCATGTCTGCTGCTGTTGTGCAAATTGTTTATAAATTTGGTTGTGAATTACTTTAAAGTGTATTAATAATGAAGTTAGGTGAGCTAGAAAAATATAGTGATAGGGAGCTATCTCTTCGTAAGTTAAACTTGGTATGTCTCTGTGCTCCAGTTTTCTAAGAAGCACAGGTGAAGGATTGGGTAAAACACACCAAAGGATATACCCTTTCCTAACAAGTGAAATGTTGCTTCATTTTAAGCAATATTATACCAAATGACTGAGGGTAATAATGCCAAGTCCCAAAAGACCCATCTGATCAGCAACCTGGGACAGTGATGTGACACAACATGGCCAGTGTAGAGCACTTAAGGCCATAAATGCACTTGGTATGTCTTAAATATTTTCTGTCTGAGCAATGTTATGCAGGAGAGAACTTGTTGTTCTGTCAAGTACTGTCAGGGCAGAGACTTTCTCCATCTATATTCCATCTTCCTCAACTCCTCCCTGCCACCCTCACTGACCCATCCTGGCAAATACTTGGAGGAGCAAGTAGGATTGTCAGCTATACCTTGTAGGACCATATATTAACATGCTAGCTGTGCCACCTTCCACGTCACACCATACTGTATTCCTCACAGACCTCCGTGTCTTGTGACATTCCCTGCCTTTTTTCCAACATCCCATCAATCATTAAAGCACCTTCTTTTAGTAAATCTATGGTGCCAAATACCACCCTGTGATGTCTGTCTGGTTCCTCCTATATGGCACTTCCATAGTAGCTTTTCTGTACCTTGTGTGGTGTCATTTGCTGCCAGGCTGTTCACTAGTGTCTCAGTGATGTTGGTCCATAACACAGAGTTTATCCAGCCTATTTGCAGCATTTCTTTGATATGCTGGCATGCCTTCCAGAAGATGATCAGACATAGCCAGAGCACTCGGTGGGGCCCCTCGTTACCTCTGGTTTGGCTGTTTGTCACTGCTTTTACTATATATAAGACTTGGAATGTTTTCTGGCAGAAGAGTGGTAGTATGGTGCAGGTGAGGAAGAAGGCATTAGGAGTGTTGCAAAGAGGAGTAGGATGGATAATAGGAAGATGACTAGACAAGTGATCTTCAGCCATACAACATGGCTTACAGACCGTGCCCTAGTTGTGTAATTTCCACAGTTTTTGCCTCTGGAGACTTAAAAGATTCCATATCCCTGCTACGGAGTAAGGTGTATGGTTTATGGTTCACTAGAACAGTAAAACAGAATTGTTTTCATTAAAAAAAAAAAAAAAAATCTGGTTTCTGAAATCTTGTGGATGACTCCACAGCTAGCATTGAGACTATTTTATGTTCAGAGCCATTATACTTCTGTAAATGAAGTCGGAAAGTGTTTTAAAGGCTTGTTTTGTGTAAAAGTTATCCTGTAAAAAGTGTGTGTTAGAACAGTGGTATAAAACAGAAACCACCCAACAAACTCAGCATGGTTATGTTAGTTGGAAAATTCTGGGAAATGTGTTTCTTTGTGGTTGCATGATTTAGTGAAAACATCTGTATCTGTTAGTAGCAGAAATAAGATTTCTTTTGAGCTTGTCTTTGGAGCTGTTAATGGGTGTGAGGAAATACAACTCTCTAACTGGAGTCTGCAGCCAGTCTAGTGAGGAGCAGTATGTGGGGTCTCACGAGGTATAAGTCTGGTCTCTGGCAGATCATCAGTACTGGTCATGGTTGTGCCACTTTCTCCTGTTTATCTCCCATGCCTCTGCAACTTTCTGCTCTCATCCTCTGCAGTGATACCACAGCAAAGATGGCAGACCAGGCTGTGTCTTCCTCCCTCTTTTCCTACTTTACAGCCCATTGCACTAGCTGAAGCTGCTGCTGCTGCCATTGAGCTTATAGAGGTCCTGTTGCAGTGACTGAGACACAGGCATCGGTGCAGCTTGCCACCTACTGTCAAGATATTAATGTTAAATGGCTGGGACAAATCAGTATCCATTAGTATGGGGGAGCTTTACCTGAGTCTTGGATAAAAGTGGATTATAAATAACCAACTCTGTATCTCTTTGTGCTATTTCAGATCCAATAAAATGGATGTTCAGAGGTCATATCCTACTCAGTGTGGTCTCCTTAAGTGAGTCAGTATGTTCAATCAGCCTGGAGGGGAAATGGCAATTGGTATCCTACCTCAGCTCTTGTTGCCACCTAGCTTCAGAAGAGACAAACGTTGTATTATGCCCATGGATGATTAGTTTCTGAGGTAGTCATCCTATATGCTCTGTACAAGAGAGGGCATGTGGTGAAGTGGTTTGATGCCCTACAAAGCCTAGCACAGTATGTAGAGGCAGACAAAGGTTTTGTCTGTAGATTCTTTTAAGCTTCAGCTTTCAGTGGCCAGATACCACTCTGATTTCATTCCTGCCGAAATCCATACTGTGGCTAAGCAAAGCTGTTATTTACATCAGTGGAATGAACAATTACTTTTTTCTGTGTGAGGGAAACAGATCTGTCTTGACTAGGGAGGCTGCGAATTCCTGTTTGAGTGTAATTTGAAATGTATTGGCCAGCATGTCTTAAAGCGTACTTAGGATGAAGAAAACGTCTCAGTGGGGTGAGAAAAAGAAATGCCAAAAGTCTGGTTTTGTCCACTTTCTACTTTTGATTTTACCACTTGCTTTTGTTTCCTCCTGGAGAAAGACTTAGTGGTTCTTTGAGCCCATGTGCATTGGGAAACAACTGAACATCCAAGAGAAATGAGATTTTCAAGCCCAGAGTGGAACAGAGTCCCCACACTTAAACTTTGATTAAAGTTTAATTGTCAGACAAGACTGTACATGAAGACAGTGCTTTATGTCACAGCCTGTAGGACACAATAATTTATCCTAATGTACTCTCAAGTGCTTGAATGGAATTAGTGAAGCCACTTTACATGGGTGTAAAAGTAACTAATTTCAGTTGATGCCCTGTTTAAGAAAAACCTTTTCAATTAGTCACAGACATCAGTTGCAAGCAACAAAAAAAAAAGACGGAAGAGAATTTTCTAGGGTATAGGAAGGACCTGGCATTGCTTTTAGATGTTTTTTATCTTATTGTATCTGTCTCATCGCAACCATTTAGTCATCTTTATTCCCTCTGCTGATACTTGCATGTGACTTTAAAGTCACATTGAGACATAATTATTTTCCCATTCTGAAATCTCAGTGTTTGCTGACGTTGTTGGCTGTGAATTCACCAGCAAAATGATTTTATTAGCTTGTGACAAACATTAAGACATATTCACTGGATGCCACAGCTGTCAAGAGAGTTTTAATTCAATTTGTTGAAGAGCAATCTTTCTTAGTACCAATTAAATGTGAATTTTTCTGCCATTGTGGTAGTTTACTACAATATGCAGTGCCAAGCTCCATGTGTTTAAAGTAATTTTTGTTTTTGAGGGTATAGGTTGATTGCTACATGTAATGGTAAAATCTTAAGATGAAAAAGAGTAACAAGATCTGGGTCATACTTGCTGACAGTACTTTTCTGTCAGTGGAGAGCTGTTCTAAGCCCTTATTAAGAGAGATAATTACAGCTATTTTAAATGCAATTCACAGACAAATAGGCACACCTTTGCATGTATTAGCATATTGGACAAAGGTAATTTCTTGTTTCAGTTTGGAGTTCATACTAGTTCTTTGATGCTTCTTGAGCAATAAATAAGTGTTGATTAAACAGAAGTGCCTCATTACATCTGCAATGTGCTGCCATTGTATTTGGTTCTTGGTGTCTTGCTCATGCTGTGGTATACCCATTGCATCTTGCCCCAAGTAGGATGTTGTTTTTACTGTGCAATTGGGGAGGATGTTGTCAGCAGTGTCCCTGAAGACATCTTGCGGTATTGGCTAGGAAGCTATTTAGGTTTGTCTTCCCAAGGCAGGTGTGTTTTCTATTTTAATGTGTTTTCCATGCATTTGCTAAATGTTGGCTTTCACTGCGTGTTCTGTTGAAACTTAAGAGTGCCAGGTCTATCTTCAGAGAACATATGGATATCCTCTGTTTCCATCTCATTTATTTAGTTTGCCAAGCAAAATCTGTTAAAGCACAGAAAGATGACTGTTGCCGAGCATAGCTGGTCGGTGAGTGATGTAGCTGATCCTTAAAAGAGAAAATCAAAGCAGGAGTATTGTATTGTGTGAAGCTGCTTCATCATATGGATGCAGATAGAGAATGTACACCAAGGTCATCAGGAACAAAATGATGTGCGTCAGAGTTTTTTTTCCTTCTTTTATTTTTTTATTTTCATCTTTGTCTGGTCAGCAGTCCTGTTCTGCTGGTGGCTGGAATCAACAAAAAGTTACAGCTGAAATGCTGCCAGCAAGACATGCTGCTAGGTGTTTGAGGTCTTGAGTATGAGCCCTTGTTGTTGTTCCTATTCTTCCTTCTTGGAATCCCCTTTTCCCTCATGAGTATTTGTGGTGGCACCATGAAGCCTGGCTGCTTGGGACTGAGTGGCAAGTCCTGAACAAGAGTGTGTCTCATCTCCTCTTCTTCCTTCCAGGTAAGTAGAAATTTCAATCCTAGAAGCTTAATGGCTAAATATTCAGAGATGACGTCATTTGTGTTCTCTCAGTGAATTGGGTGATGCCAGCAAAGCCTTGCTAGGTTATGGCCTAGAACAGGCAGCAGCAGGAGCCCACAGCTGTGCACAGATGTCCAGTTCAGCTCTGATGGTGAAAAAAAATGACTATACGTGTATTCTGACCCCCTTGCCTTCAAATCAGAGGGAATGTCATACAATAGGCATGCGTTGGTAACTTTGTTGTTTCTTTTTGTTTTCCTGTATACTCTACTTTTTCATGTCTAGAGGGAAAGCTCTGTCAAATTGAAAAAGGCTTTAATTTCTGTCTTTCATGTGGTTGTGGCATAGTAATCTATTTTTCAGTGTAGTGAAGTGTAATTAGCCTATGTCTTCATGCTTGTGTCTCTTATAAAGAGAGATTGTTTTGGTTAAATCTCGATGTCATTATGCTGTGCCCTGCTTTTCAATATTTCTTTCTTTTTCAAGAAATGTATCATGCCAGCACAATTCACTTTTCAATTTCTGTAGCATTGCATTTTAATTTTGCCTGAAATTTGAAGCGTTAAAGCTATGTCAGAGTAAGAAACCCTCTATGGAAAATGGTTGAAACAGGTTTCTCTTCCACCACTACAATTTTTAATGAGTTTTTTAAAAATGCTATTTAAAAGAAACAAACCTCAACTTTGAGTTTTAGCTGAAGTGCTTTTGGAATTAAATATCGTTACGTTTTTATTTGTAATGCAATTGCTTTTATCTCAGTTTGTATGGTATGCTACCATTCAGTCACATCAGATGTATCTTTGCAGTCTTGATGCAGGTTCACTCATTGTCAAATGAAGGTACAACTTCTGAATTAATTCACACTTGCAGTTTCCTACTCACTGTTAATATCTCAAGATGAATTACAACCCACAAAAGTAGTTGTGTGATTCACTACAATCTGTTGCCTAGGATCTATTTTTGCTGTGTGTAGGGTTTTTTTTGTTTGCTTGTTTTTACCAGCCTGTAAAAGCTTTGATTATATCTTTGGTTTAAATTGATGTCTCAATTAGGTATTACTGTTTAGCCTTTTCTTCCATTTACTCCCACCTGCTATTTCTCTATATGTTTTTGTATTTTTGGGAATATTTTGTGTCATTACTACAATAAATACTAACATCAGTAGTAGCTTTCAGTAGTGAAGAAGTAACAATTTTCTTAAGTCATGGCATAAAATTAATTCAAAAGAAACTACCATCTATGTTCTGGTGCTGTGTATGGCATAGCTGTGAATGTAGTGTCTTGTGCTATCTTGCTCAGTGTTGCATCCTGAGTGTTTGTAAAAAAGGGACACGTCAAGGAAGATGTTAAGAAAGATGACATTTTATGTGGTTCCTTCTCTAGGCTTCCTCAAGCCCTTTCCTTCAGCCGTTTCTGTTTGAGTCTCTCAGCTCAGACATGACTTCCTTGGCATTTTCTTTTGTCAACCTATTCACTCTCCTCTGAACTTGTATGGATTTTGAACATTCATTGCATACTGCTGTGTGAAGAATCACTCTCTTCTTGTTTGGACCTGTTACATGCTAGCTTCATTGGCTGTCCCGAATGCCTGTATTGGAAGAGACAACGTAGAATCAGTGCGCTCTCTGTTTTTCTGTGCTAGTTCTGGCTTCATAGGCCTTTATCACGTCCTTCTTCTTTCTCTTTTCTTCTGTAAAGACTCCACTCTTACTCATAAATGAGCTTAGTCTGCGTGTTTACTTAATTTCCTGCAAATATTTTGTGAGGGAAAAACAAAGCGGGTTTTTCTGACTTTTGTAGAGAGAAGGCTTGCTTTGCAAAGCTGCTGGAGTTCTTGGAAGGAAGCAGCAAACGTGTTAAAATCCACTTAGACTTTTCCTTAACATAGTTCACAATATACCCTGTGAAGTGTTGACAATCATAGCTGTCCTTAAATTGAATGGGGCATGGTACTGGGTATAGCTGAAATGGTCTCAGTTAATAGCTTTGTTGAGAAAACTGGTAAAAAATATAGTACAGCAGAAGATATGTCAATCTGAGATTGAATCTACATGGAGCAACTAAAGGTTAAATACGTTCTCCATAGCCCTTCTGGTCGGGATGATTTACAACCCAAATTTACCCACCAGTTGTTTTATTACAAGGCAAAGCTTTCAGTTTTGCATTCAAAAGAAGCTAAGGGATTTATGGATGGATTTGAATGGAATGCATGGATTTATTTTGAGGTAGCATGAATATATGTGTATTTAGTCTGTTTTACCAGGCTAAATAGGTGAGTTGGAAGTACTGAAAATAGGAACATGTTGTAAAAGGCTTTCTGTGCAACTGTCAGTCAGAGGGGATTACAGAGGGGACAGCAAAACACTCATTATCAAAGTTGAAGGCTTTGCCCTTTTCCCCTGCCCTGCTGTGACCTTCATGAGAGTGCTGCCCTTTGCATCCCTACTGTAACACAAAGTCGAGCAATTTGTCTGGTTCCATGCCAGTGTGAAGAGGGGGGACAGGCAGGAAGCTTCTGTGCTGCTCTTGACTGTTTTAGGCAATGCCTGTCCTAGGGAGACTTAATGCCTGGTGAGGCAACAGGCTGTGCCTGCTTGGTTAGGGTGCAGATGACTAAACAGAAAGGTGGAAGAGTTTCTTGCAATTGACTACATGAGGACAATGTTATTTTATAAACTGGTCTATGCAGGAGACATTCTGTGAAGCTGATAATAATCAGCAGTTGCTCTTTAATTCTGTGGTATTTAAAGAAGTGACAGATACTTAAGATGGTCACAATGTTACGAGTGAGTGTGGAACTTGAGGGTCTTAGAGCTCTTCTGGCTTCTGTAAGTGGCTTATGCCAATTGATAACTAAACATTTGCTTTGCAAACTTAATGGGAAGAGGAATGCAAAAGCAGTCATCATAGCTAACAATCAGATATGTGGATCCTAGAAAGTCAGTTCTTAACTAGGCTCAAATTATTACTGAATTGAGTTTCCACTGGCTGCTCTAGATTTATTTTATCATCCTTTTAAAGGGCCTCGAATGCCTTTGTTAAAGGCACACCTGGCTCTGTTTATGATACTGTAGGAGAATGGCATCTGTGCTGTTTGAGTGGAACAACTGCTCCACTGTGTTTTACACCAAAGAAAACTCTGTGTTTGTTTTCTTTTTCCTCGACATTCTCAATGTGTTCCTTTTCACCCTATACCTGTCCTGCTGACCTGCTTCAGCTTTTCACATCTGTCTTACAGGCCCTTTTTCCTTACTTTTGTTGACCTTCTCAGGTGCTCATTCACTCACTATTATGAAACAGTGCTAATCTCTTTCTAGTGTGTGTTTGCTGCCTTGATTCCCTCTTGCTTTTTCATTTTTTAATTTATTCTAGTCCTGGAAATAGATGGAGGAAATGAAGGGAGCAAGCTCTTACAATAAGTTATAAAATGATTCAGAATGTAAGTGATAGTATAATGGCATGCAAAGGTTCTCCTGGAATTGATGATATTTCAAAGCTTCGGAGGATGGATTGAAGTTAGTGTGTTAGAGGAGACCTAGGAGACTGAAAGTGACAACTGAATAGAACACCGAAGGGGAGACTAGAATAAAAGAGACATCCTTAAGTGAGAAGGTCAGATTCTTACAATGTTGTAATGCATGTGTTTTGAGGTTATGCGGCTAAAAAAGCCTTTGAGAATTCCACCTAGCCAACTGTCCAAGGTCCAAGGAAGCCCATTGATGGGGTAAGCATACTTGGTACTACCCTAAGACACCAGTTGCTTCCAGTTTGAATCACCCAACAGAGAAGAATACATGACCATAATATAAAGCTATTTTCTTCTTGGAACAGTGGGCAATGATCCCCTATGGTAGTGCTATGTGAAGGAGAAGGTCTTGTATGTATGAATTCTTCCTCTGTTTAAGTGACATGTGTTCCTTCTGTTTCTTCATGTCAGCTTTGGCCTTTTATGAGCCATCCGGAGAATCTGTTCAAGTTCCTGAATTAATGGAAAATGATGCCTGTGTCATCTTCCAGTACCCCTTCTCTGATCCTTCTTCAGTTCCTTGCCATTCCCTACTGACCTTTTGCCCCTGCTATGTTGGAGTGTATAGAGTGTGGTCTCACAAGAGAAGAGTGGGATGATGGGTAGAAAGAAGAGGTGGTGAGTCATCTGATTTTGGACCTCTTATACATTAGTTAATTGTTTTTATTGCTTTATGGTTGGTAAATTATTGTAGTGTACAGCATAGAAGTTGAGCAAAAACCATGGAACCAATTAACAACTCTACTTACAAAACACACATCTCTGGTACTTCAGAAGTCAGATATGTCATTGCTGAATGGCTAACATCAACAGCACAAATGTTAATTCTTACTGAATAGTAAACTGATAGTTCTGGCTTAGACTCAAGACCCCCCTTTAACTCCCACAATGTTGAAGGGTTTTTTTTCCCCTCAATTCTCATTCAAAATAACTTTCCTAATCTTGGGAACAGACAGAGATTGGTATCAGTGCAAATCTGTAAGTGTAAGCCTTTTGCTAATGTTTTTGCATGAATGTGAGGTAGTGAATGTCTTCTGGGGTCCTCTGTGTGGTGGTGGAAGGTTATTTTAGACAGTAAAGTCTAGACAGTTCTCAGGATCTGTTGCACATCTCTACACTTGCCAAAATTTGGGAGAGAGTTTTGTTCTGGTTATGATGTAGTTCATCAGAAGGGTTTTCATAAGAATATCACTGACTAGACCAGTCTCTCTCTTTCACTCTCCCCAAAATCACTGCCACTATGGTATAACTTCAGTAATGTTCCACAGTTGCTATTTCTATCTTCATTCTCTTGACAATTAAGTAAGAAGGATGTTATCTTTTGTGCATGGTTTTCATGTATGTATAAATAATAGTATAAAGCTTTCTCACATTGAGACAAATGCTTTTTAAACACATTTTGAGCATAAAATTGGTAGATTGAACTTCAGATGGGCTCCTGAGTGGGTAAAAAAACCTGTGTTTTTAGTGGCAGTCTTAATTAAATCTTTTTTTTTCTGAAATAATAGAAAACTATTTTCTTGATTGAACCTGTTAATACTGCACCGTTGAAAATGGCTTGACATGTTAGAAAGCATCTTTCTGAGCAGTGTAGACTGCTTTTTATAGTTCTTAATTAATCTAAGGTACTCAAAAGTATCTCAACTTTGCTAATGGGCAATACCAAGTCTTGCATGGGGCTCTGAAGGTTACAGGGAAAGAACTGAAAAGTTTGAAGGAAGGAGAAAGTGAGCAGTTAATTTAGATTACCAGTGGCATTTGAATGCTGACTTTTTTAAACTGATATATTATTTAGTTTATTTTACAAAACCAATTTATGAGTTTTTTTTCTTCCATTCTCCTTTCCCTCTTGGAGAAATAGGAATTTTTGTTTTGTTTGCATATGATGTTTAAATATTTGATTGCTATGATGGAAAATTAAACAATAGGCTATAAATGTGGTTGCAATCTCAATGAAAATGTTTAAGATTTTTCCATATGTTTCTTAGTAAAAATAACAACAACACTACAATTAGCAAGCTGACTTGAGACCATTGGTGAATGCTTGCCATGAACGTATGGGTCTGTCTTCACTTCCTCTTTTGCATAGTTTTGGTTGCTTAATCTTAAATACATTTCTGAGAGACTGTGACTGTTGTGAATTAACATTTCTGTGATTTTTTTTTTTTTTTAACTTTTTTTTTAAGTTTTAAAAAATAAAATGTAGCCTTATGGTATGATTATAGTTTTATTTTTAAGGGCTCATTAATAAATATTTTAGAGGTAGCAGAGACTTTTAAGACCAGGCAAGCTGAAAGTTATATTTGTATTTTTTGGAGAGGATATGTACATTTATGAGTCTTATGTATTCATCCAGAAAGCTGAATCAACCCACAGAAAGGATAATAGGGAAAAGCAGCACTGCATCAAAAACGCTTAAGAAAAAAAACTCCAAATAACTTGATTGCATGCTGAATAAAGTGTCTTGTTTGAGATGTTTGTGTAGCTTGTAATGGAAACTATGGTCTTACAATGCCAAATGATGGGAAACAGTGGTCTGCAAGACAGCCTTAAAAATTGGGAATGCCAAATATGTGCACTGTATGTCAGCCTTCGTTGAGAATTTGTTTTGAAAAAAGAAATGTTAAACAATGAAGGCCAGATATTTTTATTATTTTTCCTGGGAAAAGAGTTTGTATAGCCAAAGGAAGAATTTGGTGCCTGTGGGAAAGAGAACACTGGGCTCAGTTTTCAAAATTGAGGAGGCTTTGCCAAGACAGATGGGAAGAAACAAGAATGCACCCCAAACAATTTCGGTCTTGGGAGTTTCTACTCATCTTGCATGTGGGTTTTCCCATTCATAATTATGCTTAAAAATCAAACTGGGCACACTAGTGGCTCTGCACGTGAAGGAGTCAAGCTTGTTCAGACAGATTTTTATGTACTGCAATAATTAAGCTTGTCCAAGTCATGTGAAGAGCTGGCTTTTAAGTTGCAGGGTGTCTGTCCTTATTAATTTCTTACCAAGCATTATAAAGGCAAGTGATGTGTTTTAAGTAAACCTGTGCCTTTTAGAGTCCATAATCTACATGTCTGCTTTGACCAGACACTGCAAGACAGCAGTGCCTGCTTGTGCTGCTGGTTTGAAATGAATGTTTCATGTGACTCCTAGAATCCCCCTTGTGATTTATCTTGAATGTTTTCTTGGCAGTAGAGAGTGCTGAGAGTGCTTGTTTTCCAAGCTGCTACTGCTGCTCCATGAGTGGAACTGAGTGTAGGTCTTCTGGCTTTTGTTTCTATGTAGTTCAGGATGCTGTTCGTGTTTCTCATCTACAGCATTTCACATCCTGTCCATGTCAATGGCTTACTTTTGAGCCAGTGTAGTGGATAAACATCCTTTATACAGCTGAAGGTTCAATTTTTACAAAAAACTGAACCTTCAGCTGTATAAAGGATACAATGTGGCAATTGTGGGTGCTACAAAGTACACGTTCAATATGTAATTTGAATTTTTGCTCATCTCGACTATTTACAGTGAAGGTGAAAATAATCTTTTTCTAAAAGACATCTAACTGAATCTGTTCTTTTGCTCTAGCTAACATGTTGAAGAGGAACAGGATGTCAAGAGCACTGTGTCACCTTTAAAATAACACATCTATCCAAGTTTTTTCCCCAGTTTGCTGCTGCTCACAGGATCTTACAGAACAGAAGAAATGATCAGAATACACAAGAAAACAGGATTATCACATAAAGTTTATTTAAATAAAACAAGATGAAAACCAGAAATCCTTTCTGTAATTGCTGGGGAAAACATTCCGTAGAGAACAGATCAGAGAATCACAATTTAAAGTGAAGATTTTGGGGATAGTGTTGGGACAATATAATGTGTTTTAAAAATACTTTATAGATACTAATAAATTTCTTATTGGTACATGCTGTTAATCCTTAGCAAGTGAAAGGAATAACTGATTCAGGAAGCTGCAGGATTTCATAAATCAAGGGAATAATGAGACTTGAGACAAACATGATTCTGATTGCATTTGATTGTTCCATTTTCCTCTCATCATTCATTAATCCCTTTTATATAAAAGTGGATGGGGAACGGTCAGTGATGTCTTGTGCTTTTGGTTGTTTGCTTGTTTAACCAGGCTTTGCACAAGATCTTTGTTCTTACTTTGTATTCATCTTTTCTGTGTGTGTGTGTGTCAGTTGTTATTTTTTTCTTGTTGTTGCTTTGGTTACCCTTCAAGTTTTTGGGCTGCCCTTAGAACTGAGTTTACTTATGCCTGCTAATTGCTTTGCCTGTGTAGATGTCAAAGGGAGAATATTCTTACCTGCTGAGCTTGATCCACAAAGATCAAGTGCGTTGTGTGTTGACTTAGGTGACCCAAAGATCCACAGAATCTGTGCTTTGTTCCTGTGCCACTCTGGTACAGTTTCAGTTACACTGCATTCTTTTTTCTGTAATCTGGCATCACACATTGCATGAACTTGCAACCTGTGCCTTTTACAGGGTTTGTTTTTGTTGTGTGGTGTGTTTTGTTTTTCTTTTCTTCCCCTTCCATTTTTTTTTAAAGACATAAATTTGTTATCACATCCTCTTCTCTCTCTCTTTTTTTTGTGTTTTGATAGGTCTGGATGATTGTTTGCAGCAGTATGTGCATAAATTTGAACGGGAGAAGATAAATGGTGAACAGCTGTTACAGATTTCTCACCAGGGCCTTGAAGAGTTGGGTATCTCACGGATTGGACACCAGGAACTGGTTCTAGAGGCTGTGGATCTCCTATGTGCACTGGTTAGTTCAGTAATGAACAGACATGCAGAGTATTTTTTAAAACACTCTTTTAAGTGAATAACTAAGGCAGGTCTGATAAAACCTGTGTCTCTTGCTTTCTATTACACATTCTGGTAAAAGAAAACAGTAATAATTTGTTATATCTTGAATTTGTGTTAATAGCTGTCTGACTTCTTCCTGATAAGTGGCAATGCTAATTTGTTTGGTTTCATTTCTAAAAGAAAGAGGTTATCTGAGGAGCACCCATAGATCTTGTGTCTCTTGTTAATGAGCAGAGTGATTAAAATTGCTATTGAGAAGAGTGAATGTGTCATAGAAGACATACTGTTGAAATGGCAGCTATTAATGATTCATCACATCAGTTGAAATGGGTTTAGGGCAATTCTGTAGTCTACATACAAAGTGAAGAGTGAGTGTTTTCCTAAACCAGTTATGGTCCAGTTCAACTTTCATTGGATTTGGAACTTAAACTGTTTCTCTGTCTTATTCATGATATATAACCCTGCAAATACATTCTGGAAAGAATAAATAGATTTCAGTTTGTTTTTCAAGTACAGGCTTTATTTAAAAGCCATAGTTTGGACACAATCTTGAAGATGTGTTTCATGTAATGCAGTGAATGAGTGCCAGAGGTATTATTATATGAGGGAGAAGGGTGCCTGGTGATTTCTTGGCTGGTACTGGCCTGCCTTGCCTTCGTTAGGCAAGTCTTGCAGCACTGAGCATACTCTTCTTAAAATGGAAAGTCTTTATGGCCCATGTGATACATCCTTTATTTGCTGCAGAAATGCTGCAGGGATCATTTGTACTCCATAACCAGGAGCAATTTGGATAGTCTGTACTGAAAAGATTGTGTTTCATGAAATCACTTCATTCAATCTGAAATGTTTCCCAGAGGATTTTTTCTTGTATTTTAAAAAAAATAAAATTCTTCTAATGGATCAAAAAATTTTAACATTTAGCTTGAAATACTTATAATAGAAGAAATACTTCTTCTAATAGAAGAACATAATTAGCCTGAAATGTGGTTCATGCTGTGGGAAGGTATAATCTATTGGGCAAGTGAAGGGGTCTGAGTTAGTAAATGTACTATGTACAGTACAGTCCTAACTGAAATAATGGCTGTGGCAGCCCCCAAAGACACTTTTTCTTCTTTTTAAAATGTTAGAACAAAATGAACAAAGCTGGATGACTGCCAAAACCTAAAGCTGTGTTTTATCTCCTACAATTTCCTTCTAATTTCCTTTGTAGACAAAAGTTTTGACCTCGTACTCGTTTCTGGAAATCTTTTGTGAAATGCAGCTCAGATTAATGCCTTAGAGTTGATATATTGCAACTGAAAAGTTCATGTTCTTTTTTAAGAGGTGGAGGAAGAATTCCCGTGTTTTAGGTATGCCCTTTGTCACCTTTTTGATGCCACTTCCCTTGTTTTTTAGGATTGTAAATTCAAAGTTGATTTTGTTCCTGAGGGAGTGATGTCTTTTAAGTTCTAGTGAAAGCCAATTTTGTTTTAATTTTGGTGTCCTTTTTTTTGTGTATGTGAAAGAATAAACATGTTCCTGTTCTGTCTGTATTAATCTTTTGAAAGTAATCATTTAGTGGATATCTTTTGTGTTCATATGGTGACAGTTCTCTAACTTTTGAGGCCTTGAATTAAAAAGCAAAAGAACTATTTTTCGGATTTTTATCTATGCTTTTAACTCACACTGGAAATGTGACATTGGCTGGTCCAGCCTCTGTAGATCAGTTATACAAATATAGTTGTTGAGAAAGGATACTATATACACCTTTTTAGCTTTTATAAGGAAAAGCATTCTTTCACAACCACACTGCCAAGATAAAAATAGATCTTCAAGTTACGATGTTGACTGCCACAGTAAGTGAATTCTAGAACCAGTATAACTGAAAGAGAAATGAATGCGTCTTTCTCTGCTGCTTTAGGGATGAGATGTTGTTCCCTCATCTCCTTATAGCAGTAACCACATGTGCAACAAAGCTGCAGCTGAAGAGGCGTGAGGAGAGAATGTGAACAGGGGTAAAAAGTGAAGGTTTCCTGTGAGCATATGTTTCTGGTGCTCTCAAACTGGTCTAATACACTTTTGTGAATGGAGATTGAAGACCTGCTTAAGGAATTTAGAAGACATCAAAGAAACTGAATTTTCCAGGGGGTAACCCAAAATGATGGTTTTTTGGGGAAACCCAAAACATCAACTCGAGTGCCTCCATCATTTTGTCAATGACAGTATTTACTTGGAGGAGAAAAAAAATGAAAGGTGTTTCTGAGTTGACTAAAGTATTTGGGGAAGGAGAAAGAAATATACATAAATATCATAGAATGGTAGGGTTGGAAGGGACTTTTGGATATCATCTAGTCCAACCCCCCTGCAGAAGCAGGTTCACCTAGATCAGGTCACATAGGAATGTGTCCAGGTGGGTCTTGACCTCCAAGGAAGGAGACTCCACAACCTTACTGGGGAGCCTGTGCCAGGGCTCCCTCACCTCAACAGTGAAATAGTTTTTTCTTATGTCTAAATGGAACTTTTTGTGTTTCAGCTTCATTCCATTACCCTTTGTCCTGTTACTAGCTACAACAGAAAAAAGGGATGTCCCAACCTCCTGACGTCAACAGTTTATGTACTTGTATATATGAATGAGATCCCCCCTAAGTGTCCTCTTCTCTAGACTAAAAACAGTCCCAGTTCCTGCAGCCTTTCTTCACAAAGAAGATGTTTCAGTCCCCTACTCATCTTGGTGGCCCTGCGCTTGACTCTCTCCAGAAGTTCTTTGTCTCTCTTGAGCTGGGGAGCCCAGAATTGGACACAGGACTCCAGATGAGGCCTCACCAGGACAGAGTAGAGGGGGGGTGTTTGGAAGCAAAAAAGGAGCTGACTTTTCCTGAGGTTAGAGTGAAGAAATACTATTTCCAAAATACTATACCCAAACCAAAACAAATCACAGGGGGATTGGACTAGATCACCTTTCGAGGTCCCTTCCAACCATTAAGATTCTGTGATAATTTTCAGTGTTGTGCCTTTGATAATTTCACTGGTAGTGATGTTGTGCCAGCATATCTGCAGGACAACAAAATACAACGTCATAACATAAAATACAATGTGTATACTTGAAGACATCTTTTTGTATCTAATTCTTGTGAAAAGCACCACAACTATGCACCATATCATAACATTTCTGATTTTTGTAGGTCTCAAATTGAGTGCTGTTTTTAGGAAACCTGAGACTCCAAAGGATTCTTAAGGATGCATTTTTGTTAAAAAGGAGAGAGTGAGTGTGGATGACTGTGACGGTACCTTGAGTTAACTCTAGTGGTTATATGGGCATACAGCGAGTTGGATCAGCTTTTGAGCAGGCAACAGTTTCCTTTTATTAATTTTTTTTCCCAAACCTGGTGATTGGTTGGATGAGCCAACAGACCCAACTAACTCATCACACTGCGACACTTGAACCTGGCAATGACAAGGAAGGTGGATGCTGCCCCTGGGCAGCATCACAGCTCTGTGTCAGACCAAGTCAACAACTGCTGTGCTCTTTTGACTCTGGTTAGCCATGCTTTTATTTTATGCTTTCTGTCTGACCTTGAACAACTGTTTGGTCAGTGTACTTTTTCTCATTAAATGTAATGGAGGGTGGAAAGATCATGCACTTGTGCGCATGTTCTTTCTACCACACGTGTATACTATCTCTGGCTTCAGCCCTGCAGCTTAATGAGTAACAGCCTGGGAATATTTACCATAGGGTGCTCCTGACTGCTGCCTTCAGCCTGTGTTTTGCTGAAAGCAACTTTGATGTTTTAAATTGGGAGTGGTAGGAATATATGATATGTTCTTTGGTTCTTGAGCAGCAACATCTAAACCTTTTGGTGGTTTAAATAATAATCTTTTAAATATTGTAGTCTCAGTTCTGTAGAAATGTTTTAAAAAACACCTGTACTTCAACTGTAAGTTGCTGTGCAGGCTATTTGGTGTGCTGCCACACTATCAACATTCCTATCTGTCCTGAATTGGCACTGCAGCTACGTGACAAGTTAAATTAATCTAAGTCAGCAAATGACTCCACCTGCTCCTGTCCTCTGTGTTTTTGCACCCACCTGACCCTGAGGTGAGCTACTTCAGGGAGCTAAACCAACTGACAGTACACTGCAATAAAAAGGGAGATGTTTATGAATGGTTTAATTCCCCAAACCAGCTCTCCCAACAAACTAGATGTGGCAAGGGAAGGAGCAGAAAAATATCAGGAATAGATGATTGTGTGAGATGGTCAAGACAGTGTCAACTTAGACAGAAACATTGCCATATCTGGTGAAGGGGCATAATGTTTACTGTGTATTTTACAGCAAGTGGATGGGCTCTGAAGCAGAGGTGGTTTGTGTTGGGATGACCCTGTTTTCTGGGCAAGTTTGTCTCTGAGGGCTGATTCATAGTTGGACAATTTGGTTGCCTGTGCTGAAGAGATTTGAGCTCCCTGTTGTGCTGGCAGGCGTAGTGCTTAGCCAGGACTTTTCCTAGGGTGCAAACTACTGGTTTAAGTATCTCAGGTACACTTGGGTGCCTCTGGAAGAAGTTTTAGGAAAGCCTAGTGTAGTGTCTGGAGAGCTTGGCTGTGATGTGCTCTTGATACGCTGTTGGGGATACCACTTGCAGTCATAAGCTGGATATCCTGTATCTCCAGAGGTAACACCTGTATTGCTGAAGTCCACCTCAAAACTGAGAACTATTTAAATTATTTTAAATTTATTATTTAAAAGCTATCTTAAATGTAAAAGTCACACTGGGCTTTTACACCAATGGCAGAGGTATGATAAGCAGGATAGGAATGTTTTAGGGAGAAATAAAAAAATCCAACCTGGTATATCAATATTGGTCTTCTTAAATACCGGATCCATCTCTAATCCATCTCTAATTACAGACATCCACAAGCGGTGGGCACAATTTCTGCATCTGAATGACAGAAAGAAAGACCTGGAGATACTTAAATATATCAAGACTCATATTCTAACCAAAGTGATGAGGTGGTTATACCACTACAGAAAATATTCTTTTGTATTTTCTGTTCCTTTATGGAAGGAGCAGGATCAAGTGTCCTCTAATTTCCCTGTTAAAGGGAGAGATTTTTGGTACATGGCTACTTTCAGATTCTTGTGGTAACAGGAACTTACCCCAAATCCAGACCTGTTGGTGAAAAAGCGTTTCTCCAAAAGTAGACTAATATGCAGTGTCTTGTGAGGAGGAGAAAACTAGATTAATTTCTTGCAGTTAAATAATGCTCTTGTTTGTGGGTTTGTTTGATTTTTGTTCCATTAAAATTAAAAGGTGGCAAGTTCACACATGACAAGGCTCAAGTACTTAAACATGGTTTAGTAATCCAAATCTTTCCTTCTATGTGATCCTGGAAAACTTCAGGATATCTTTTACTGTTGCAACAGTGGCATTTTTTTTAATTAGATACATCCTCTTAACCTCTACTTCCGGCTGCACTTTAAGGGTACTTGCTTACCAAGAGCCCTCAGGGAGAAAAAGGAGATACTTTTATGTAACTTACACCCACTAGGATCTTGTCCATAGGAGGCGGTAGTTATTTTAAAGGTACCTGAGTGGCTAAAACGTCTTCTTACATTGGTGGGTTTCTTTGGGGGAAAAGGATCTGTTTCATCTCTTGGAAATCATAGAATCATAAAATGGTAGGGGTTGGAAGGGACTTTTAGAGACATAGTCCAACTCCACTGCAGAAGCAGGTTCACCTAGATCAGGTCACATAGGAATGGATGCTTGACCATGGAGGGAATGGAGTCACAAGCCAGCAGTGTGCCCTGGCAAATAATTCAATGGCATCTTGCGCTGCATTTTGAGAGCATGGCCAGAAGATGAGTGGTATCAATTATCACCCATAACTTGGGCACTCAGTCTCCATGTGCCTCTTGCCCTCAAGTGCAGGAAAGACAAGGAGAAACGAGAACAAGCTCAGTGGAGGGCTGCCAAGTTGGTTAGGGCGGGAGTACTAATCCATGACAAGACGCTGAGGGAATGAGACTTCTTCACTGTGGGGAAAAGATAGCTTCAGGAAGCCTTGCAGGGGAAGCTGGTGGAATAAAGCCCTGAACAAAGTGCTCTGAGCTCACGGCTGACAGCAAAAAGGAGAAACTCTGCATTACAAAGTTGAGTTGCCTTAAGAACAGACGTACTATGGTATTTTTTATGCCTTTGGAATGAGCTGATCAATCTGTTGCTTAAAACAGTTGGGTTTTAATTTACAGAGTATGATTTGATTGTATTTTAATGTATAAAATTGAAGCTATAGGCAGGACTTGCAGATTTTTTTTAGATTTAATTTTTTTATAAAGTTGTGGTTGAATTAAAAATATAACAACTAAGAATGGTTTAAATTACTATGTACAATGTTAATATAGTCCTCAAACTTGCAAATAATTGTACTGCTCTAATCGAGCAGCACAATTGCTGAAAACTTGTGATCCAAATATTTATTTCAGCTTTTGACTGTGAAGTTACATTTACTTCCTGTTGAGGTTTTTATCTCTTGCCAGATGAAACTTACCTTTTAGTTGTGAATGAAATGTTACTTCAGTACCACAGGATAGAAAACATTTTTAGGAAACAACAACATTTGCTTTCCTTAAACAAAAGATAAACACCACAATCCCCTTCCTCCTATTACATTTTAATTAGGAGTTAATTACATTAGAAAACTGAGACTTCATTCAGCTTGAAAAGTGGCCTTTTTTTTTTTTCATGTCAGAAACTGAGGGAGTCTGGCACCCACAAAAAAATTCTTGAGTGACTGTAGTGTAGAAGGCATTTATAAAGCTTTTTTTTTTGTCAAAACCCAGAAAAGATTTGGACGAACTCCGAGAATTTCCATTCTGTTTGAGTTTTTAACATGGTATAAGATACAGGTGGACTCAATAGGGAGATTTATCAGACTTAATAATATTCCTTGCAGAACTACGGCCTTGAAACAGACAATATGAAGAACCTGGTTCTCAAGCTGCGAGCATCATCCAACAATCTGCAAAATTACATCAGCAGCCGTAGGAAAAGTTCAAATTATGATGGCAATACCTCTCGCAAACCCCCGAATGAGTTCCTTACTTCTGTGGTAGAGCTTATTGGTGCTGCTAAAGCCTTGCTTGCATGGTTGGACAGGTAAGAGTAAAAACCTTTATATTTTAATTTACTACTGTAACAATTTTGTTGTCCTTGTAGGGCAATTTTTAGATGCATGATTGTAAAGATCTTCCTGATCTCACTCACCCCTTTTTTGGTTTGATGTTGGTAGAAAGCTTTTAGTGGACAAATTTAAACTAGAGTATCTACTCTTACACTTCCAGTCTTGCTGAAACCAGTGAAACTGTTAACATTGCATCCAAACTGATCTTTATAAAAGTAGGAGTCTCCCTGTTCAGGTCAGTTTCTCATACATACATGACTTCCTCCTCTTCTGTTCTCACTTTTTAAGCTACTTGTTGTTGGCAAGCTTCATTGTGAAATTATGACCTTAACTCTGTGACTTGAAAACCAAAGAGTGGGAGATACTCTTGTCCCTCTGTCTGTTAGGTTTTTTTTTTTCATATGTGGAGGATTTTTCTTTTATTTTTTTTTTCTTTTTCTTTTTATTTTTTGGGTCTTGTTTTGTTTTCTTTTGTCTTTCTGACAAGACCCAAAGTTATTTTGTGACAGCTGCAATGGAAGCAAACAGACAACCAAGCCAGTTGGGTGCTGGCAGGGATGCTGTCCATGATAACAGATGAACGTAAATTCTCAAGCCCCTTGCCAGCTTTCCTGAAAGAATGGTGAGGAGAAGAGCTGCACAGGGACCAGCAGCAAGGATCACTTTTATCCTTCAATGTCCGTCCTCACGAGCAAGGAGTTGGTTCTGTGTCTAGGCAATGATGTTAATATCTTGTGTGTCTCACCTGATCCTCTCCTCTCACCTTGTTGCTGGCACCTTGTCTTATACTTCTGCAACTGACCGTCAGCACGATGACTGGCTTATCTATATCCAAGCCTCCTGGGGTTGCTTCTCGATCTCCTCTTGTAGGTCTTTAATCTGTCTGGAGAGTCTGAATTGAGGCTCTGTGGGCTCTAAATCTGCCCTGCTTATAACGATCTCTAATTCTCTAAGATTGAGCATTATTTACTTACTATGTAAAATGTGAAAATCTGTTTTTCTTCTTTTAGAGAATTTTTTTCTCTTCCATCTGAGTTGAATAATCAAAGACTTACAAGTTACACAAGCATGCAGTTTAGAGGATTATAGTTTGGAAAACTGACCATTTCTTCTGGTTATTCTCTCTGAACTTGCTTATCACAGAGCTAAACAGGGACTCTGCATTCATGAATATTACAGAACTGTGCCCCCACACTTGTGTAGATGTCAGTTACAGCTCTTGCATGCCACTCCTGACAAATAAAGTAGAGTGGTGAAAGACTGGTCCCTTCAATTTAAGGGAATTTTTTTCTTGTTGCAGGACTCCATTTACAGGAATTGCTGACTTTTCGTCAATGAAGAACAGAATCATTCAACTCTGCTTGGATCTCACTACTACTGTTCAAAAGGTCAGCTGATTTCTTTTCCTCTTTGCATTACGAAAAGGAAGGAAGGGGGGTGTTTGGCAAAGTAATATGTTCACTGTATGCAGAGAACTAATTGGAAGGCATATCTGCAAATGAAAGCTTACTCGAAACTTTGAAGCTCCATAAAGGTCAGTTTCAGTTGTCCATTTTTCTGAGATTTTCTTGTTTGTTGTTTTGGTTTTTTAGGGATTTTTTTTTGTTCTCCTAAACTTTCAATTCATTTTTGCTATTGCTGGTTCTATCTGAAGTGACTGTGGTTTAAAGGCTAATCATATTTTCTTGAGCTTTAATATAAAGAAGGTTATTTTTTTAAAAAGTTGGTCCACATTTGAAGATTTTTGAGTTCCAGTCAGCATGTTGAAAAGGTTATCAGTGCTTACTCTAAAACAGAAGTATGACTACAGAGGAACACACCTGAGTTGGGCTTTATCAGTGTAAGGCAAGCTCATGTTTCTGGCCTTCTGAGAATCTGTTTTTATTGAGCAGTGTTCTGTTGCTGTAATCAAACCCCACATTCTCCTAGTTTTCAAGGTTTGTTATTGCTTTCTATGAGGGCCATAAAATAGTTGGTTAACAGTACATTTGAGCCTTATGTGGTAAAACTAATCTGATTAATCCCTGCAGCATGAATAATTATTTGAGTGTGAGGTTTAAGTGTCAGTTCTGCAGAGTTTTCAGAGATTATGTGTTTACATGATTATTGGTTAATGTAGGGCTTTTGTTCTTGTTTTGTTTTTAGGACTGCACTGTGGCTGACATGGAAGATAAAGTTCAGACCGTAGTAAGTACACATTTCTGTTGAAACTCAGCTTCTTACATTCATGTTTATTTTGGGACTTCTGTACCGACTTTACTGATAACAGCTTTCCAATCCCACACATACACACGTAACATGCAAGTAAATATTGTTACAGGCCATTTTGTGAATTTTCTTAATATAGCCAAAACTGGAACAGGTAGATAATGTGGCTGATAGAATGGAGTAAAACATTGCATAAAGTTTCATTGCACAGCTATTTTTTCAAGGGAGTTTATAGATCTCAGATTTTCAAGGAAGGGGTAATACTGTGGAATGATCACAGACTATATAAACTAGTTATGCCTTTGATGTTCATTTTAGTGTCTTAATAAGCAGACACTATGCCTTATTAAGCTTCTTTATGTAAAAGGACTGCCCTGCCATAGAATTGAAGTTCTGTCACTGTACTGGAGCTCGAATTTTCAGTGCTGTTTGAAGCAGCATTGTGACCAAAAGAGGAGAGTAATGGAATGCTTTTTGTATTTTGTAACAGTTAATCATCGCTTCCTGCTTTTGACATGAACCAGGCTGTGCTCTTTGATAAGGCCTTCCGCTAGCTCAGAGATGCTTAGGAATTTAGTAGCACAATAACTAAAAATAATTTTGTCTCATAAATAGTGAGACCACGTAAAAGGGAGGGATTTTTGCATCTTTCCATTGGTGCACACCCACTCTGGAAGTAGGCATTGTTGTTTGGAGTTCCCTTGTTTGAGCAGTTCCTTACATTCACACCCGAGCATTGTTTTGATTTATTTTACTGTTGCCCTATAAATCTGATGTAAAACAAAAAAAAAAACGTTGGAACTATTGTTTCCAGGGACTTTTGTAATTCAAACGAACATTTTCCTATGAGACAGGTCCACCCAAATTATGTATGAGTAAACTACTTTACTGTATACTAATCTTACCTTCCCTCTGCTTTAAGTTTTTCTGGCTTACTTTAAAGTCTCCCCATTGCCTCTGTGTCCACACCCAAAACACATAACGGGGCATTAATGAAATATGTGAGTGTAGAGAGGGCACAGATTTTTAGACTATTAATTACTTTTTTTTTTTTTTTTTGCCTGGTTAGTTCTGCTGCTTAAAAGTTTTACAAGACAAAGCCATTCTGCCTCTGACTTTACTGACACACATGCAGAGTCACAGTTTGCCTTTATTTATAATGTTGGCTTAGGATCAGTTACGTTTTGTTCAAAAGGAAATATGAACCTTGTCTGCGTAAGCATTCCAGAAGAGGTCAATTCAGAGGCACAATGGAGAGAAGTAGTGCTGAAATGCTGAAGTGCTAGATGTCCTGCCTTTATATATAAAGCTTCATGCAGATAAGTCAATGACCAGCATATCACTTTTTCTGATATGAGCCTGATTTTATTCTCATATCAGAAATTAAGAACAACATGAAGGACTCACATATGTTCCCACAAGGAATCACCAAATTGTTTCAATATAATAATGGATTATATTTTGGCTAAAGGAAACAAACTCCAAAATCAGTTTTTTTGGCTGCATTTTTGGGGTTTATTTTTTTAAAACAGAAAATGTGTTGGCATCTGTTAGTGATGATGAGGGGGCACTAATGGAAACAGATTGTTTGTACTAGGTTACAGTAAAAAAAAAAGCATGCTATAAAATAGATCTTTACAAATGCATCTTATTTCATTGATGCCTAAGTAGACTTTACTAGTGGGCCAAGTTTTAGAACTCAATTACTTTTAATTCTTCAAAAACTGAAAAAAGAAGCAGCGAAGCGAGGAATTTAGTAACTTTTTTTTTTTCATGTTCTCATTGTAGGCCAAGACTTTAAATGGCATTTGTGATAAAGCCATCCGATCAACTACGGATTCGCTGATGAGCCAGTGTGCATGTCTGGAGGAGGTTCATTTAACCAACATTAAACCTGGGGAAGGCCTGGTAAGAACTGATTCTGGAGTGTCCTGACATCCTCTGTATTTAATAGGTAGTTTTGAGACCCATCACAGGTGTGTGTACAGCAAGATATTTCAAAACCAGTAATATGGGGAACAGAAAGAGGCATAGGGTGGAATTCTGAAGGTTGATTGTCGGATGGTGTGGTGCAGTGGCTGTGAGAGATGATTACACATGTTAATAGATTTTATCTCAGATATATATGATGGTATATTGTTGCAGATTTGTCTCTAACTAGAATATTAATGAATTTACACATGACTGTGAAATCAGTTGTTTTATTTTTACAGGTTACCTTAGCCAGCTGTTTTTCTGTTGGGGACTGGGGCAGGGAGAAAGGAATGAGAACTGATGTTTGTTTATAGCAAGATTGAGAAGAATATGAGGTTTTTTTGAGCTTTGCTGTTAGCAGGAATGAAAAATGTTCAGTGAGTGTTGTAATGTTACTGAATCTGGTTAGCTCGGTGCTAAGTACTGGTTGTGAGAAACCAAGTTTGAATCTTGGTGGATTTTCTGCTTGTGGAACAGCCATGTTAAAATGAGTTAGAGGGAATTTAAATTCTTAACTGCATTTTTATTCCCCTTGCCCTGCTCCTAGCCCTGAAGGCAAAATAGGTGAACACTTTGGAGGAAGCTTTGCAGTCTTACTGTGATATGTAGATTTACCTAGGCCACTGGATTTGACTAAATCAGTCATGTGATCTTGAAATGATGAGGACTTCTTTGTTGCAGCATAAGATACAAAGAAGGACCGTCAGCCTAGCTTGGACTACGCAAACAGTGAGAGGGTAAATGCAAACAATTGGATACTGACAGGCAAACAGGGAAGAAAATTGGCTGGAGAGGAAAGAGTAAAAAAAGATTTATTTTTCCTTTTGTGCTTCTAAATATGTGTGGTAACATCAGGCAGATAAGCTGTCTACAGCTCCTGAGTAACATCTAGTTCTATACAGCTCAGTGTGAGCACTTCTAACAACAGATGTAGGCATGAAATGTAGAGGTGTATTTGTTCATTAATGATGAAACCCATGCAATGGTCACTTGTGGGGAAATTATGCAATTATTAGTTAATAGCCTGTTGGTGATCTTCAGTTTGCTGTTCATATGGTCAACAGCCACTTCATCTTAGTTTGTCCTTGTATTCATGCTCGGCATTAATGTATACAATGACAAATAGTTCTGCCAGAGCTTTTATTTATGTCAGCACTGTGATTACAAAATAGTCTGTATATTGACTTGCTAAGACAAATTGTAAAAGAAAGTGTAGGCAATATTTGTAGCCAGTCCTGGTAAGTGTGCTTTGTATGGGTAGAACTGGTGTCCACTTAGTAAAACCTGTAATTCTCTAGTGCAGACCAGGCAGTGAGGAAATAAAGCTTTGTTCACTGCCAAACACCAACAAGGCAGCAAAACCAGCCAACCAGACAGTGTTTCTGAATTGCATTCTGTATTTTAAGTTATTACAAATATTATAATTAATTACAGTAAAGTGATCTGTGAAGAGGTTCAGAATGGTATAATATTAGACCACATGCTTTTCTAGGGAAAATATATGGATTGTTAGGTGTTCTTAATAATTTTTTGAGTCTGTTGCCAACAGTTGTTTAATCAGATAAGTTATGTGGTTTTCTGCCTTTAAACTTGTTTTTCATTTTCTACCTACATTTAGGGAATGTACATCAAATCAACCTATGATGGATTACATGTAATTACTGGGACTACAGAAAATGTAAGTGAAATAAATGTAGATTAACTCAGGCTCTCTGAGTAGCTGTGAGACTATTTGACTTTTTAACTACTTTTTCCTGTTTTACATTTGACATGATATTACTGCTTTAAATACTGTGTGATGCATCTTTTGTTTATTAACAACTTGTAAATATTTTGTCTGCATGTTTCGCTGTTAGTCTAATTAAACCAGTTTCTGCAAGTACATGAGTTCAAATACTTGGCATTAAAATTACTGCTTCAATAAGTTACTGTATCTGATGTTCTGGGTGCTTAAGGTATCTTGCTTAACAAAGTCTTGAACATATTTGCTCTCTGCTGGCAAAGGCAATCTCTGCTAATGGGAATGTTTAGGTGGTAGTGTGCTAAATTCAGTAATGGGTAATGAAATCAATGAGCTGTCCGGTTACAAAATTACCTTGCAGAGTAAAAAGACTAGAAAAAAAGTAAGGCTTTAAGAGGGGCCTACTGGTAGGAAGTGGTCAGCATGGTAGGCAACTGTGTCTTTTGCTGCAAATGGCTGCTTTTTTTATTCTTAAAATGAGACCCCTCTGTAGCGGAGTCTTTATTAAAAGCTTCTGGGCAGTCATTCCAGTGGACCAGTACTCTGGCCAGTAGTGGAGGTTGGTGGGGAATGCTATGATGTTGTCAGACATGCTGCTCTAAATGAGCAGTGGCTGAAAGAAAAAAGTAACCAAACCAAACAACAAAGTAACTTGGCTTTTGTAGTGATGCTTTTAAAATCTGTTTGTTTATTTAGGCGAATAGGAAAGAACCAGGGCTCTGGTTGTATTCCTGCCACATACAGAGGCCAGGGAGGAATGGGTAGAAATCTGTGCTTGCAGTTCAGAGTGAAAACTGAAAGCTTTTATGCTATTGCCCTGGCATAAGTCTGTATAGGATCTGCAATAGAGAGGAAATCTGTTTTTGTCAGCAATTTCAATATCTGATAAATGTGAAATAATGTAATGTTGACTGCCAGTAGTCTGCCTATATACTGCTTCTATAGCTTTGAATGTTGATCTAAACCTCTGCTACTTTTATGAGCATTCGTTCTGTCTTTGGGGAACTTCTTTCCCTTGGAACAACAAAGCTTACTGAGTGACTGAGAGATCTGCAAACAACTGATGTCTTAAGCAGCTGGATCTTAGATCAATTTTCTTGCAGCATTTGGAATGGTATTTTAGTAGCTGTCCCTAGAAGTTGCTGTGTTGGAACACAGAGAAATTGCACCTCAAAATTAGCAATAACATACACTGGAAGGACTGGGGAAGCCCATGCATTTGATAGCAGTCAGCCAAGAGGATATCTGAGTTGTGTTGTCCTACTTGTGACTTCCTGTTTCGCACTGGCATAGATCTAAACTTTGTGCTGTTCTTCTATCTCACAGTGCAACTGCAGTACCTGCTATGCTAGCTGGCACTTGTGCAAAGGTCCCCCACCCTCCCCCAGATGGGCTGTTGATTGCCCAAAGACAACTTGAAGTGAGCTTTGTTTTTCATAGACTTGACTTTGGCCCAGCATATTTTGAGTCATATATATGCAGCCTTCCACAGAGGCGTTTCCTCCCAGAGGAAACAAGAAGACAATGAAGAAACAGGGTTGCTCATGACAGCTGGAGCCTCCCACAAATTCCCCCTCATGTTTTCTTCCCTTGTTGCACTGTTTATTCCTACAGTTCCTTCTAATAAAATAGTTACTTGCACTCCAAAGGTGTCATGACGAGGAGTCACTAGCTCTGGAGTCACTAGGAAGAGCTGGCCTGCTGCCAGGTGGTTACTCATGGGGTGGGGGAAGAATGGGAGGAGAAATTGTTCTGTGATCAGGGTGCAATATATACCAAGGTGGTATGCCTGTGCGCTTTGAGTGTTGCCAAGGTTGGTCAGAGTTAGTGTGTGTTATCAGCGAAACCATTTTTAGTAACTGTAGCGATCCTGCGTGCACAGCATTAGCCATAGACAAATCTAAATAAATATTGACACATTGAGCTGTTCCTCGCTAATGGCTCCATGGACCTTGTTTTTTGTTCCAAGGAATTTTTATTTTAAGGTGTAAAGTTATTAGACAGTTATTTGAAAAATAGCTGTCTATGTGCATTTGGTGTGTGCCAGTATGTATTTTTAGCTCTTGAACTTGATGAGTCAGCAGGTAATTTCATATTAGTGTTGGTAATTCTTATTTACATTAGGAAACAAAAAAGAGAAAGTGCAATGGATTTATTTTGTGGGTTGGAGGGTTTTTGGTCCCTTCTTCTTTATATTCAAAATCTTAGTGTGTTTTTAAAAACCATGTATTTGAAAGTTAAGTTTAAGATAGTTGCTGTGTTAGGACAGAAGTGTGCAGTCCTTTCTTGCTGATGCCTGAAACTGCAATACAAACTGGAGGCAAAAGTACAGTGGAGACCATCCCATGAGTTAAGTACAATTTGGCCTGTGACAGATGTAAGCTATGCCTTCCTGCTTCATTTCCTCATAATTCTTCCAGTATAAAGAAATAAATTGTCATAGAATCACAGAATGGTAGGGGTTGGAAAGAACCTTTAGAGATTATCTAGTTCCAATCCCCCTGCAGAAGCAGGTTTACCTAGATCAGGCTGCATAGGAACATGTCCAGGCAGGTCTTGAAGACCTCCAAGCAAGGACACTCCACAACCACCCTGGGCAGCTTGTTCCACTGCTTTGTCACCCTCACAGTAAAATAGGTTTTTCTTATATTTACGTGGAACTTTTTGTGTTCCAGCTTCATCCCATTACTAGGTTTAATTTGTTTGCATTTCTCAAGTCATGAACAGATGCAATATGTGATCTAGCTGTGTGAAAACTTCCAGCAGTGCTCTTCATTACAGACAGGACCTCTGATTTTGCCTGGTGGAGGTTGTTATGGGAGGGAAGAAAACCTGCTGAAGCACATGCCTCTTGTTTTCTTCTTTGCAGTCCCCTGCTGATCGGTCTCAGAAGATTCATGCTGGTGATGAAGTGATCCAGGTTAATCGGCAGACTGTGGTGAGTAACAAAGGGTAACCAAACTTCCCTTGGGCTTGCTCTGTAGAGCCCTCTCCTCACAGGTTCTGAATGGAAAAAATCAGGAGGCTATTCTGATGTTTTTTCTGTTGTTCTCTTTGAGGCTTTCTAACATTTTGCTTTCAAGCAAATTTTATTCTTTGCAATATTTTGATGAAATAGATATGCAGTACTTCATGTTTAAATGCTGTATACATCATAGTAGAATACTTCATGTTGTGTTTAAGGCTGGTTTTAAAACACATTCTTATGATCTGCTGAAATGCATATAAAAATAGCTTCAAAAAAGCCCAGGTATTTGTCAAATCATTTGCATCTGGGAATCTAGATAAAATGATTGCATTTTTGCTTAGCACAGGTGAGCAATACCTTTCAATATGAGAAAGAAACATGGCAGAAGTAGTGAATCCCTCTGTTACTCAATTTGAGCACATCCATGCATCCTTCTAGGACTGGAGCTAAGGTATAAAGAGCACGGATTGAAATCTCAGCATTTAACTAACAGATTAAGTAGAGATCTTTCTTTGAAATGAAACAAAAAACTACTTTTCAAAAAAGGACCTTTCCAATTTTTTTCTGCATTTGTTTATTTTCCATCTCTTTTCTCTCTCTAGGTTCATGTTAAGCAGATGGTTTGAGTCATGAAATTTGGATTTTCTTCTTTTTTTGTTGTTGTTGTTTTTTCAGAAAAGCAATGCTAAGTGAAAGATGTCTTTGTTCTCTTCCAGGTTGGATGGCAACTAAAAAATCTCGTGGCAAAGCTGCGAGAGAATCCTGCTGGAGTTAGGCTGCTGCTTAAGAAACGTCCCACTGGTTCTTTCCATTTTACACCTGCACCGCTAAAGAACTTGCGCTGGAAACCGCCCTTGGTGCAGGTGAGAGGCTGCCAGCTCCACTCTTGTGTCAGGACGGGAACGCCCTGTTTGCAACTTGAGAAATATCAGAAATGCCCCCAGGTACTTACCTTTTAAATGTAGGTCAAGGAAGGTTAGGTGAAATGGCTGTCCTCTTCTGGTTCCAAGATAAAAGGGAAAATATTCTTGCCTTTCTTTAAAAACAAACAAACAAAAAACCAAAACCCCAAACCAAAGAGATAATACCCTCTCAAGACACAAAGGGGTTAGGTGTGGTGAGCATTTTAATCAGTCTGCGTGCTGCTGAGAAAATTTATCTGAGACAAAACTTCTGAAACTGCTGATATGTCTGGAATTAATCAGCATGGAGTAATAAATGCTTCCTCTATTTAGCACAGTAATACGTTTTTGCTGAAATAACACGTTATTCCTTATGTTTGTCCTCTTTTTAGTCTATTCAAGGATGGGAATGAGTGAGTGTTTTTCAAGAAGTTATTGAAACTCCTTGTTTAAATAAGGATTGGTTGTTGAACAATTCACAGATTGGGTAATGAGTGGAAAGAGAAAGTGACATTAATAACTCTTAACCATGTTGAGGAATGGCTTATTGTGTTCAAAGCTTAGGGCTTAATGCTTACAGGAGGAAATAACCTAACTAAATCTAAACTGATTACCTGAAATAAAACTAGGGGGAAGTTTCTGTTCCTGTTTCTGTTCTGACACAGATCTTCCTGCAGCTGTGAGGATTTTACCAGCCTGTGAAACGCCAGTGGCTATCACAAGTCAGATTTCTCTCAAACTGAGTAGAAGTTGAGCACTTGACTCCTTTCTTTCATCAGTGCTGGTGTCTTTTTTGTGTGATATCATGCCTGTCATTTAATCGCAGCCAAAGGAAAAAAAAAAACTACCTTTTCCTGGTGTGAGAAGTTGATGTGGGCTGAGCTACAGACTGTGCCAAGCAGTGTTTCCTTCGGGGAATGAGTGATAAGAGAAACCTGTTGACTGTTCTGGGCTCCAGAAAGCTTGTGGAGGGGTGCTATTAACTGAGTGACCAGAGTGATAGCCTAGACAGGCCCTTGATAAAGAGAGAAGAGTTACCTTTCCTGACAAAAGTGAAAGGATCTTTCAAGTCTTTTTCTCTCCTGGAGGCATACAGGAGCCTGGCAAGATGCTGGAAATGTAGAAATGAGCCACAAAGAGCAAAATGGCAAACTTGCTTATATGAACAATACCAAATATATTTTTCTTTTGCACCCCTTACCCTAGTTATATCCCTTGACACAATTTGTGGTGAACTTCACTACATTCCTGCCCATGCCTCAGGCACTGGACTGCATGGAATAAGGGTAGAGTGAGCTGACTTTGTGAGCATTGCAGATAATATCTGTATTTAACAAATTGAATTCTTTTAATGTATCTAAAAATAGAAGAGAGGGGTTTGTCTTTTTTTTTTGCTGTCTATGAAATTTGCAGGAAAAATAGTACTGGAAGGAGCAAACTAATCTCACACGCAAAGCATTACTTGTGATAGAATTTCTGTAGGTGGGCCTGTGAAGCTAGCCAAAACTGAGAGTGGAGGAAAATATAAATGCTAAGAGGTTTATTCTAATGTGTTTTATTAAGCATAGGAATAGTGGTTCACTGAGGGGTGAAATCGTACTATTGATTCTTGAATTATATTTTTGCAAACAGTAAATACACTCAGATGTTTGACAGCTGTCTTATGTTTCAGACCAGTCCTCTGCCAACTTCAACCCAGTCACAAGAAAGCACCATGGATACCTCACTGAAAAAAGAAAAGCCAGCCATTTTGGATCTGTACATACCACCTCCACCAGCTGTTCCATATTCTCCTCGGTATGCAAATAAACATGCACTACTGAACAAAAAGCTCCTTTATTACACTTGTTTGTGAGCTGGCTTGCAGTTAGAGCTCCGAAAGGATCTTTCAAGTCTATTTTCAAGTCTCACAGGCTTTAGTTGCTTAAATGTGTACAGCTGCTTAAGGTTGCACTTTAATGAATAAACTACCAGGATTGTAATAGATTTTGTTATTAGAAGGCTATTGTATGCCACATAGATCACAGTTGTTCCCAAAACATGGCACAGTTGTTTCCAAAACGTGGATGGATATCATCCCTGGTTTTGTTTAAATCTGACCTTACATAGCAAGAAGTCATTTTTGTCTGTGACTTTTTTCCAGTGTTGAGGGATTGTGTGGGTTTTTTCTTTGTTTTAGCAAGTTAAGTAACTATTGTGGGAGCTAGGATAGAAAAGAACATGTTTTAAATTTGTTAAACTTGCAAGTTGTATAAAACAGGAATGTTCCCACTGAAGGGAAGGGAGAGTCAATTTATTCAACTCTTTTTAATCCTGTGGTGTAAGCTATAAAAATGCAGAGTTGTGTACACAAAAGGCAATGTGGGTAAATGTATGGTATGGCTAGCTTTTGTTTGTTCTCAAGTTCACATTGACTCATGAATCCTGCCAGCTGACCTGGGAAGGTGATGGACAAAAGTTTTCAGGCAAGGCATGCTTCCTGGCTTGCCCTCACACTTTAGGTTATGTGTGGATAGCCCAGCATAGAAACTCTGACCTTTAGCTGCAGGACTCATATGAGAGGAGAAGCTTGCCTCTTGTTATGTAAGGCATGATACAGAGAGGTTATATTACTGCCGTATTTGGGGGCTGTACTGGGGCTAGGGGAAGGATTTTTCCAAGGTTAGGATCTCTTTACTGAAGTTGGATCCACCTTGACTTACACTCTCTCTGTTTTTTCATGTTTGTGCGTGCTCAGTTCTGGGGGAAGAAAAACAAAAAAGAAGATAACTGTCTTGGCACAAACCCAAGCATATAGATTCAACAGCTGAGTTTAGAATGCCTTGGGGTTATTTTAAAAAAACCAAATATTTAAATTTCGAGCACATTGATGAATCATGAGCATGTGCTCAGTTTGTTTATCCTTCCTAAAGAGTAAAAACCTAAAAAAATAGCTTCAGATGCCTTTAGACTTGAATCCTTGTAGTCAAGGAAGGAAGTAGCAATGCAAACTCTAAAACTTGTCCTGGAAGATATGGGGAAGGAGGAAGATTTCTTTACTCTGACTTAAAGAAGATTTAGGAAGCTGTGGCAGCCAGGAAGAGGAGAATGAGCAGTTCTTTCACCTTTTGTTTGTCTATTTTGTTTAACCTCTGCATTATTTGCTCTTCTCCTGAAACTGTGATGCAATTTTGTGATGATTTGGGTTTTTTGCCCCATCATCATTCTGCTCTTTTCTCTTCCTGGCATGGACCTTCTCTGGTCCACACTAAAGCAGAGAGCAGTGGCTGCCTTCCCTCCTCATGGCACAGTCTCCACATGGTGGTGTTGTAGGAGAGCTCTCCATGTACATATGGTTGTGGTATCACACTTCTATGCAATTTTCAGTCCTTGAATCTCCATAAAGTGCTGCTTCTCTTACACAAAGCTCTAGCATTGCTCTTGATGGAGAGCTGGAAAAAGTGTTATGGGCTGGCCAGAGGGCTGTTGCGCATATTGGGGTGTATATGTGCTTAGACAGTCAGCTGTGTGTTTTAATGCCTGATTTGGCTTGCTTCAAGCAGTAAGATTGTAGCATGTACAGGGAAGGGGAAGAAAAGCAAAACCCACTCAAATCTTGACTTATCTAGAAAAAAAATGTTACCTTCTGTGCTTACAAAGACTGGTTCTAAAAATGCTTGTTCCTGGCCTTTGGAATGTGGGATTGCTCTGGGAAATGAGTTCCCGCAGAAATTGGTCAAAATCATAAGCTATGAAGTTATTACTGAAGCTCTCAAGGGGGTTGCACATTTGGAAAGAGAATGAAGGTGATGAATATTCAGTGGCAGTTATTGGGCTCTTATTTCTGAAAAGCATAGTCGCTCAGATGAAAGTGTTGCTGTTTCTGTGTAAATGGATAAATCTGTGTATGCTCTACTCTGTTAAAGCTATGTACTGGTCTGTGAATTAGGAGTTTTGATATCCTCAGGGCAGAAAGGTCTCATTTCTCATAAGCTTTTTCAGTGGTGGTACTTCTATAATTCTCTGTGTTGCCATCAAAAATGAAATAGCATGATGGGCGTAGCTTTCTTTTCTCCTTGGTAAATATGTTTATAATGAAGTCTTCCATCACCACCTGACTTGTGGGTGTTTTTCAAGCCTTGTTTCAGCACAATGCCAGTTGTCATGAGCATGACTGGGTGCTAGAAGTATCTTTCAAAACTACTACTGTCTGTAGTGTGAAACTCTCTTAATCTACTAACTGAAGTGAAATGTCCTTTCAGAGATGAAAAGGGGAGTTTTGTGTATGGAGGATGCAACAAACCCAATCAGCCACTGCCTGGGTCTAAGGGTGCCGAGTCTCCCAATTCTTTTCTGGACCAGGAGAGTCGAAGGCGAAGGTTTACTATTGCAGATTCGGACCAGTTGCCTGGGTATCACATGGAAGCAAATATCCGGCCAGCGAAAATGAGAGAAAAAACACAATCTTATGGTGAGTTAATTCCTTTGTCATTAGTGCTTTTATGATCAATTCTTTGATCAATTTGGAATTTTTTATGTTGGAAAAGTGCTTGTTAGACTTGATCAATGTTAAAGGTACTCAGTGCAAATTGTGACTGTGAATAAAGTCCCATATCTGAAATAATTCTGCTTAAATACTCTTATTTCATTAATGAATGTCATTCAATTGGGCTCTTCTGCATCAGTTGGCTATTTCCATGTGTGTTTTGATTATAACTTTTGGTCATTATGCCCACTGTTGCTGTAAACATGAAAGAGTGTGGCTTTTCAATCTCAGCACATTGCTTCTTATATTTTACTACTGGAAATATCTTGATTTTTTTTTTTTTTTTCCTTTTTCTACTTCCTGTGGCTTCAACTGCTTATTTGTTTCTCTCTCTAAATTATTAATTTAGAAGTTGTTTTCCTAAACTTAAGGTATTTCCTCCCAACCTTCTATGTTGCCTTTAGGAAAGCCCCGCCCTTTGTCAATGCCTGCTGATGGGAGCTGGATAGGTGCTGCAGAACCCTTCTCTAGGCCACGAGTACAGGGGAGAAAAGGCAAGGTTTTACTCTCTTTCCTTCCTCTCCAAAATTTCTTTGGGGTGAGCTAGGTGGAAGTGTTTAAATTAGGAATGGAGAGTTAGTGTTTGCTGAACCGATTCAATATGACAATTGTTGGTTTTCACATGAATAACAGATGGTAGTTGTGAAATTTGTGAGGCTGTTCAGTACTGGAACTCAAACTTTTCTTGTCTTGGAATTCTTGTGAGTGTTAAAATTAGTTAGATGACTAGGGCAGATCTGTACTTGTTTCTAATCTTGAAACCCATTATGAAAACTAATATGTAATTCTAGGGAAATCAGAAGCTGCATTGTAATATTTTAATGCAAAAATAAAAGCTGATAGGGAGAAGGATCAGCCTGGGGGGCTATTAGGAACAAGCTAAACAACAAGTCTGACAGAACGATCACCAGGTGGCAGAGCTGTTTTTTGTGTGTATGGGTTTTTTTTGTTTGGTTTTGCTTTTGATTTTGTGTTGCCTTTTTAACACTTGAAAGTGCTGCAGGTTTGTATATAAGCTCTACTGGGTCAGAACAAAAGCCTGTCTATTCCACTGGGATGTCTCTATAGCAGCAGCTGCCATGGTTGGATGTTTAGGGAAGAGTGAAAACAGAGAAAGCATCAGAAATCAAAAGTCAAAACCAGGGAAATACTTAGATCTTCATCTACAAAATTATTTTCAGTTGTCTGGTGTAATATTTGTAGCTTTTAAGTTAGTCATGAGTTACATTCAGAAAACATGGATTCAAACTCTTATTGGCATCTTGAATGACATGCTATAAGAAGATCTCTTAGGTGTTGCTCATGATGGTGATTTGCTCATGAAGGTAATCTACTAGCAGTTTGACTGTTAAATTCCAGATTCACACACACCAAACACTATTCTCTCTGTGTGTGACTATTTGGGGTTTTAATTCTTTGCTTAAAAATAAGAAAGATGCAAAAAGCCATAAATGTATTGGAAGTTGTTTATATCCAGGTATGTTATGAAAAGTAACTAAGGTAATGGAAATGTAACCAGAATATTTTTATAAAAATAGAAAATGTTAGCAAAGAGTTTTAAAGTCAGCAATAATTGGTTCTCCTCCTGTTTGTACAGGTGAAGATGTCCTCTGCAGGTACTTCAGTAATGAAAGAATACCCCCAATCATTGAAGAAAGCCCGTCCACACAGCACCCCCTTTCAAGGCCAGTGTCTGACAAGCAGCTGGTGAGGGGAACAGATTATGTTCGAGGCAGCAGGTGTTTTATGAATACAGACCTCCACAACAGTGCAACGATTCCTTTTCAAGAGGAAGGTGCTAAAAAATCTGCTGTTACATCATCCACAAAATCTTCCTCTGCAGAGCCTTCACTGCTGGTCAGTTGGATCACGAGACTGAAATTGTTGACTCATTGACTATATTGTTCACAGAACTGTTGCCAAGTGCCTTTACTCATTGGTCAAACTTCTCTACTTTTCAGCTTAACTGATGCATAGTGACTAATGCGGTGTTCCTTTCCTGGAGAATCTTAATTTTTGCCTTTCTGTTTGTGATTTTTGATGAATCGGGGAGTTTCCTGTTGCAAGGAGAGAAGAAAGATAAAGATCAAATTCCTCTTCCTAGACAAAAGATGAGGGCATTTATTCACCTGGAAATGAGTAAAAATTCAGCAATATAGAAGCTACACATGAGCTGAAATATGCATAACGACTTGGAGGAAATCATTGCATTATCATAAAGTCCAATGGCACTTCAGTTGTCTGAATATTTAGAGATTGCTGCAACTGGCTGGATGTCAGAGTATGCAGAGCTCAGCAAAGATTGTGTTGCTTTCCTCACCAGGAAAGATAAGTAGGCAAACAGCAGTTTTGTGCAACTTAGTGATGCTCTTCCAATTACTGCATGAGATCAACCCTGTGAGGAAGAAGTAGTATCGTTGCTGTTCTTTCTCTGATATCCAGAGAGCTTAGGAAGTTGGACTAATTTAATTATAAATCAAGCCAACCTGATATATAATTAATTTTATTGAAATCACAGTACAAATAAAGAGCACTGAACAACTGCATTGCTCATCTGTAAAGATATGTGGATCGCTACAACTTGCCAAGGAAATGCATCTGTAGAGGTGGTGAAAGAATAGATATATTTTTTTCCTTAATTGTTTAAGAATGGTTTGCTGTTAACCAAAGTAAGCTTTTAAAGACAGTCCTGTTGGACTTAGGAGAATTCTTACAGTTGTTCAGTTTTTGACTGATGTGGTGTTTTTATGAGAAATGTGCTATGATACATTACAATTGTAAGACATCTTGCTATTTTCTGTATAGCTCAAATTTTTTCCCCCCTCCAAAAATTTAAAATAGCATTGAGTATCTTGGGAGGAAAATAAAACTTGTTTAACACAAGAGGATATTAAAGAGGTATTGTTTAAAACTGAATGTACTTGAGATTGTTAGTATGCAAATAGTTGTGTTTAAAGTAATTTAAATGTTAAATATAATTGTATATATGTTTTACACTTAAACAGATACAGTTTGTATCTTCCTGTCTGCGGTACTGGGCACGAATTAGTCAAATGAAAAGAAAAAGACTCGTTTGTATTGCCTGCTAATTATAAGACTATCTATTCTTGTAGATGATACATTGCCAACGGCCTTTACGTCTTTGGTCTTGCTGAAGAGAAGAATTTATATTTAATAGCTTGTGGAGAAAGAGGGAGGTTAAGCACTAGTTTGCATTTTGGACTGGGGCAGGAATCATCTGTGGTAAAATTAGTGTTAAAAACATACCATAAATCTGTCTGTGAAGATGGGACCAATTCAGCTGCAATGAATTTATGAAGTTGTGCTACAGCCCCACAGAGACAGGGTGTTAAATTCAGTTCCCAATTGCATTTGATAGTAACTCACTGATGGTTTAAGATGGGGCGGTTTTGTACCTTTCTGATCAAAGCAGATTACATGTTTGTTCGTGCTATTCTTTTCTGCCCAAGATGGCAGCTTGTACTGGACATGGCCAAACACAACTGAAGTGCAGTTGAACTCTAGACCAGTTTGGTCTTGCTTCTGAGAAGAGGGCCGAAAATGCCATGAAGGCATTGTAGGGTAGTGTAGTATAGTCTGTCCCCAAATTGACTGAACTGGTTTAAATTAAGTCAGTTACCAAACTAGATGAGTCAGAACTATTGTGTTAACAAGACTTACATGTAGCTTTTATTCATCTTTAATGTCATATTTTCCATGGTTTAAAAATGAACGGGGAAGCATCGTGCATATTAATGTTGAAGAAGCTATGCATGTCCTTGGTTTCTTTGCATTGCACCTAGGCACACTTTTAAGACACTGAAATGTTTACTTCCTTTGATTGGATCCTCTTGAATTTTGATCCAAGAGTAGTGAAATAATCTTGCCCTAATTTAAGAGGTAGCTTTAAATCACTGAAACTATGACAAAATAAGAATTTGTAAGCATTTAGGGAGAATGAAACTTTGAAAATCTATTTTGTTGCATAAATACCTGGAGTGGAATTGTAGTTTCTGGGAATCAAAAACAGTTGAACTTGAAATGGGCCTCTGGAGGTCACCTCCTCCAAGCCTACTGCTCAGACAGGATCACTTGCCCAGGGCCATGTCTAGATAGTTTTGTAGTATCTCCAGGAATGGAAACTGCACAACCTTGCTGGGCGAGCTGTGCCAGTGCTTGATCACTTTTCTCAGTTAAAAAGTGTTTCCTGATGTTCAGAGGGAACCTCCTGTGTTTCAGTTTGTGCCTGTTGCCTTGGTTCTGTCACTGAGCACCACTGAAAAGAGCCTCCATCCTCCTTGCACTCTCCCTTCAGGTATTTATGCACATTATTAAGATCCTGCTGAGTTTTTTCTCCAGGCTGAACAGTCACAGCAATTTCAACCTTTCCACACTGTAGAGTTGTTCCAGTCCATTCATCATCTTAATGTCCCTTTGCTGGAGTCTATTCAGTATATTCATTTCTCACTTGTACTGGGGAGTCCAGAACCAGACACAATACTCCAGGTGCAGACCCATGAGTGCTGAGTAGAGGGAAAGGATCACCTCTTTCAAACTGCTGGTAATACTTTGTCTATTTCAGCTGAGTTTCCACTGTGAATTAGCCAAGAATATTGAAAGCACATTCATGCATGGTTTCTCAATTAAAAAGGAAAATAATACTGGAGGATTTTTTGCCTCTCTTGAGTTTTATCATCATTTGCAGATGACACCAAATTGGATGGGAGTGTTGATTTGCTTGAGGGCAGGAAGCCTCTTCGATCCAGGCTGCTCTGGTTCCTCTGATGGGCTAAGGGCAATTGCATGAGGTTTAACAAGGCCAAAGGCTGGGTCCTGCACTTAGGCCACAACAATCCCATGCAATGCTACAGGCTTGGGAATATGTGGCTGGAAAACTGCCCAGTGGAAAAGGACCTAGGGGTGTCAATTGACAGGCAATTGAATCTGAGCCTGCAGTGTGCCCTAATGGCCAATGGCATCCTGGCTTGGATCAGAAATAGTGTGATCAACAGGACCAGAGAAGTGATTGCTCCCCTGTACTCGGCACTGGTGAGGCTGCACCTCGAATACTGTGTTCAGTTTTGGGACCCTCACTACAAGAAGGACATTGAAGTGCTGGAGCATGTCTAGAGACAGGCAACAAAGCTGGTGAAGGGTCTGGAGAACAAGTCTGATGAGAGATGGCTGAGGGAACTGAAATTGTTTAGCCTGACAGAGACTTAAGCAAGATCATCTCGCTCTCTACAGCTACCTGAAAGGAGGTTATAGTGAGGTGGAGGTCAGTCTCACCTCCCAGATAATAAGTGACAGGACAAGACGAAATGGCCTACAACCCATCAGGGAAGGTTTATATTGAATATTAGGAAAAACTTCACTGAAAAGGTTGTCAAACTTTGGAACGTGTTGTCAAGGGAAGTGCTTGAGGAGGTCTGCAGAACTCGAGGAAGGCTGCAAGTCTGTAGCCATTTGTAGCCCAGGTATTTTGGAGGAGGATCACTGCTCCACAGCCCTCTTCTGATCAAGATTATTCTTAATTAGTATGGGTAACCCTAGCAGAGGAGCTTGGCTTAGATCTTCAAGGACTTTCTGGCAGCTGCTTTGATTATGTGTATACCACACCAAGGCTTCTCCCCACCATTCTGTGAAGCCTTTTGGTAAGTGGAGTGGGTGCATGTGACTGAGAGGTCACCACTAAGGAAGAGAGTCTCTTGGATCAGGTATAAACAAATAATGTCCAAATGATTTCTTTACCAAAGAAGGAAGATGTAGCTCTAATTTCCTTTCTTTTGTACTTGTTACATCTGTTAACAATACTAGAAAAATACTAGAAAATACTACAATACTAGAAAAGTCTTTCCAAGAGAGTAGATGAGAGGGAGTTAGGCTCTGAGGTTCTTGTGTAGAGAACGTGTGCTGTTGCCACTGGATGATAATGCAATCACTTGAATAAGATGCTGTGGATGTGTAGTGGCAGCTAATAAAGTCCTACATTTCGTTTCAAAGAAACATTGAAATCCTTCACTGAATGAACACCAAATGAGAGGGAAAAACACAAGTACGGTGGAAGAAGAGAAATTGTAAGGAAATGGAAGAAAGCAGATTGTTGAGCAGCTCTTATACCGTTTGATGAAAAGCACTTGGGCTTTAGATGGTTTGCTTCCCTGCTTGACTGTTTTTCCTTAACAAAGAACAGATATTAAAAATCATAACTTTCTCTATGTCTATGCACAGCGTGTAGTTTTAACCAACTGATGTTTAGCTACTAGCAACATAGCACAAACAATTAATCACTGTTGTTAGAATTTGGGAGAGATACTGCTGTTGACTGGAGAGAATGGTTCAAAATACAAGAAAGACCCATAGCAGTGCATGTCACAATATTCCCAAATGTGGTTGTTTTTTCTTCTCTATCATAGTGACTCCTGCTAAAGGTTCTACTGTATAGAGAGCTTTTTCGGATCGTTACTTTTGCATTTTAATCTTATTTGCAAAGCGTGAAATCTGTCCTATGTTTGTGGCATGATTTCTCCTATTCATCTTTTCTGTTGTTCCTCTTTGTCCCGTATTAATTGAAAGTGAGGGGAAACATTGAGAAGTCTAAACTTCCAAAGACTAGTGCACTTTCAGGAATGTGCATTAATTGAAAGTGAGGGGAAACATTGAGAAGTCTAAACTTCCAAAGACTAGTGCACTTTCAGGAATGTGCATTAATTGAAAGTGAGGGGAAACATTGAGAAGTCTAAACTTCCAAAGACTAGTGCACTTTCAGGAATGTGCACCTCAGAAATATTGAGCAGGCAGTTTATTTTAGTCTGCGGAGTGTTTGCAAGCCAATATTTTGGGCGTTCCCTTATGTAACCCTTGAGAGAAAATACTATTCTAGATGGTAATGTGCAAGAGGAAACAAGATATAAAAATGAATGCTGATGGCTTGTAGAGACAGAGTTCAGGGCAACTCTTCAAGGAATTTCCTCTAATATTATGGGTAATAAAATTAATCAGTATTTGAGTTCTGGATGACCTACAGGGGTAAACAGAGTACTGTGAGTATAAAAATGATTTTATACTAATCAATGAACTGATAACCTTTTATTCCTCCTGAATGGGGTTTATATTAAAACCAACGTACACTATAAGCTGAATGCTCATTGAACAGAAAAGGAGGAGCGGGGGGAAATAATCTAAAGCCTAGGCAAACCCGGAAACAGATGAGGAAGACTAGCTTTATGGTTGGAGAGGATAAATAATTTTCACAAAAGTATTTTTTGTATCCAGGTCTTATGTCCTGTTTTATTATGTTGCCAACAGGCAGTCTTCATAAACTGCAACCACATTGTAAATAGGCCAAGTTAAACCCCTCGTCAGGCTTTAACTCAAACCTTGATGATAAATTCAGCTCAGACATTTTTTTCAGGTTTGTGTGCATGCGTTCTCAGAACTGCCTTTGTCAGCAGGACTGGTATCTTGGCAGGGGGGTGGGTTTGGCTTGTGGTTTCTTCACTTAGGTGAGTACTACTTCTGGCTTTTGCTGTACATCTTAGTGTACCATCCCAGAGTTTGAGTCAGAAATGCTCATGCCTAATTAGAAAGAAGTATTGGGTCCTTTGGTTTAAACTGAATTTGTCCTTTTCTACAATTGTGGCTTCTTTCATTTCTTTACTCTCTTTCCTTTGTATGTGCTGTGATTGTGGTGCATTTCTGTGTGATGGCCACCTAAAGCACCTGCATTTGCCATCTTGTGAGCTGTAAGGTTTTATAACGGACTAGAGCTGTCAAGAAAGCCATCAACTTTATCTAAAAAGTAGAAAGAGCACTCCACAAATACTCAGTTTGGAGAATAAGGAAAGAGGGGCTGGGCAAAGCTGAATGTATGGATCTGTGTTGTGTCGACCACTGTTAAACTGTGTGTCAGTGACTGCAGAGAAAACAACCCACACAAGTGCTGCATGCCCATTTGTTTCTACTGCTAGATTTGTGTGGTGCTGGAATATGAAATAAAGGCAGTCCCTCTTAAGTAGTTATATATAGTTCCACACATGGCACTTGAGCTGTAAGATGTATGACAAAAGCAGTCAAGAACTGCTGTCAACCTATAATGTCACCAAATTCTACTGCCTACGCTGCTGCTGCACCAATTTAAAATAATAACCTCACTTTATCCTGTTGCTTGCACAATGCAAATCCAGCTCTCTCGCAAGTGCATAACCAATGATTTTGCCTTCCTTTGTGATAGCTGGTAGCTCCTGGCTAGATGGTGGCCTTCTCATGGGGTCTCTCACAGTGGTACAAAAGCTTACCCTGGACTCAGCCTAGAGGTGCAAAGTCAAATTTAGAAGAGTATTTTGAGCCAGTATGACTTAAAGCTGAGATATTTTTTTTATGCATGCTAAATATGAAGAAGGCAGGAGTTGTCAGTTGAACATTCTTTGCCAGTAGGAAGAAAAATGAGGATTACATATTTGGTGGAGGAAAAATCCCCAAACCTTTGGGTGTCCTCTGGTTCCTGCCAGTGAGAGAAATGTATTTGTTTTAGTATAGATGTAAATATTTCTTTTTAAATACCCCTGTGTGGCCACCTCAGTTGTTCAGGATAATATAAGGCACTGACTTTCCCCCTTAAGTGGTTCTAGAGTTAACCTAATATATTTTTGGGGAAGAGGGCAAAAATGTATTTTCTTGGGTATCTACATGGTCTCTTAACTGAGTATGGAGATAAAAGAATTAATCGGAACAGAGAAAATCCTTGGAGTCAATTTCAATTGTGATTTCTGTTTGTTCCCTGGACACTAGTGAGGATGGATGATCACCATGTGTAGTGACAGTTTGGCATCTAGGTAACAGCCAAAGAGCAGCAGCCAAGTCCAATTTACAATGCCACTTTAAGCAAAGAGGGCTAATTGCTTGGGGTTTTTTTTGAGGGGGAAGGGGGTTGTGGTGGTGAATTTTTTTTGTTTCATTTTGTTAGTGGGTTGTTTTTTGTTGTTTTTTGTTTTTCCTGCAAATGTATCCCTCCTTCAGTATGGATAGGCCAGAGTAGGAGCTGCTGAAATGTACCTGTGGAGCAAACCTGATAAAGCAGTGGTCTGGGAGTGCCTTCGCAAGTAATGAGCCTCAGACCCTTGTGACCTTCACTTAGAGGCTTTCTTTGCTTGAGAAATATTTAGAGAGCCATAGAAAATGCCACAATCTAAGCTGATACATGTATTTAAATGGTTTTTCCATGTAGTTGCATGCTTCTCAGTGTTACTTATTAACGTCTTTCCATCTTCCATCCTCCAATAGCTGTTTCTGGTGCAAATACTTCTAATGAAATCCTCACGTCTTTCCAGGGAAAATGTTAATAATGGCGAGTTGTAAAACTTTATCTATAAACTGTAAAAAACTCAACCTAACAGAAAACCAAAAACAATGAAAAAATCCAAACCCACAAGAAACAACTGTTGGTCTGTCTTATGGATAATAACTTCATGAATGCTAATGGGTGATAGTAAAACTAAGGATTTTCACTCGGGTGAAACAATCAGCCAAACTTTAGTAGTTGCATCTTGGGCAATCTGTTTGATTTTATTGCATGATGGTAGGAAGCCAGGGCTGTAGTTCAGGTGTTGCTTGTAGAGCAACAGTGGTGTTTCAAGTTCTCTGCACAGAACTTGAACAAAGGCTTTCTTAAACATAGCATAGCTCTAGCTGAGACTCTTTCACAAGCCCACCATATGTCTCATTGAACACACAGAAGTCTTAGTATATTCTGACACACTTCTTGACTGTCTCTAGAAAGTTGGTATAAGTTGCTATAAGTGAATAGGCTGAGGAAAAACATAAATTATGTCCAAAGTTAATGGTTTCCCTTCCTCTACTTCCTTCTTTCTCTATGAACTTCTCCTCTCTGCCAAGGGACTTTCCAGGAACTTATTGCACAAACAAACATCTATAAAGCTTTTAATATTTATAGCATATTCTAGTTTGTTTTATTGTTTGAGATGATAGTTTTGGCCAGAGCTTCCCAGTAAAAACAGCACTGCTGGGAAGATGATATTTCTAAGCTCTTGATTCGCATAAGAATTCCACTCTGCTTAGTAAAGCTGTTGGCTTAGACTCTGCTTTGAAGCAATTTAGACCACCTCAAGCAGTCCTTGGCCCAAACACATCAGCTTCTTATCACTGGAAAGGAAGGAAGAACTGCTTTTTCTCCTTGCTGAGTTTTGCAACCCTGGATTTGTAGGTCCCGTTGGAGCGATAGGTGTGGACCTAGCGCACAGGCCTCCTAAGCTGTCCTGCCTGCCCCTTTCATGCTGTCTGTGATTTCTCTGGCAGGATGGGAGGGATGAGCAGGCAAGGAGGAGTCCAGCAGCTAAGACAGCAGTCCCTCTTTTCTTCCTGCTCAGGATCTCAGGTTCAATTCTCAAAATACAATTTTGGAAAGTTTTTGGTTGCAGATGAGACAAGTAATTGTTCAGGTCTTTTTCTAGAAGTAATAAACTCAAAGACAAGAAGTACAAACATTTAGAATTGAGTGCACCTAGTTGTTTCCTAGTCAAAAGGCTTGTCTGTGATGCTACTAATGTGGCTGGCCATTAAGCCTTGAAGCTGCAGGCCACTGGTGAGCTCTGTGGTCAAGGATGGGCTGGATTTTTACTAACAGTATCTGTTCTGACAGCTTCCTGCTGCTGCCCTGTAAGTCCAATAAGTCCAGTAAGGTATCTCTTTCCTCCCCAGTGTGGCTTTTTGTCCTGATTTAGGCCCATCAAGGGACAAAAGACCATGATTAGACTCAAGTACCATAGACTTGAGAATTGCCAAAGGGCAGGGAGGGCTTAATTGCCACTTATGGTCCAGGACAAAATAGACCAGGCTACTTGGCTTGGGGAAGAAAACAGAAAATAATTTAATCCACCACCAACTAAAACATAACCATAAAACCCCAAAACATGACCAACATAAAACAACACGAAGTGGTACAATGATAAAGAGCATAGCCAGGCCTTTAAGACCACCTTCTCCCCACCCCTCCCCTCTTCCCAGGTTCAGAGCCCTGATCCTGATGTCTTTATCTCTTCCCCTGCTGAATGGCTCAGGGGGGCAGGGGATGGGGTTTCAGTCAATCTCATCCCAATGGCTTGTCTCTCCTCAGGGCAGGTGGGCTCCGCAGCAGTCCTCCCTGCAAGTCCGTGGGGTACCTCACATACCTGGCAGCCCTGCATGGGCCGATCTGACGTGGATTCATCCCAAAAGCTGCAATTCCTTTCCGCCTACTCGCAGTCTCTCGCCCTGCCGGGTGCACTTATATGGAGCTACTGCTGGCTCTCAGTCCAGCCATTGCCCTCCATGGGTTGCAGGGGCACAGCTCTGTTCTCGCCACAGTTTGCAGAGGGGTTTCTGGTCTGGTGCTCCTCCTTCCTTCCTCCTTCTCTATGGGGTCTGCATGGTCACCTCCATCTTGTACCACTCGTGCACCTCCTCCCAAGCACTTCAAATTCCTGTCCTTAAATGGCGATCACAGAGGCCAGATTGGCCCAGCTGGGCCAGAAGTGGGTCTGAATCCAAGAGCTGGGGGAAAGTCTGAGAGCTCTTTAACAGGTCTGCACTGCAACCAGCTCCTCCTGTTACCAAGCAAAAGTGGCTCCTCGCTAAACTTTTAGGAAGCTTGAAGCTGGGGGAGACTCTCTACCCCGTTAGCAGAGAAAGAGTAGAAAGACTGGTACAGTCTGCTGGGTCCACATACCACATACATAGGCTGCTGATCCACATCAGCTATGTGGTGTCTGTTGGTGAAAAACTTGGACTTCATTGCTGTGCTTGTGGTCCTAGTGAGCTGTAGGCCAGAACTAGAATAGCAAATAAATCTAAAACTAATCTAAAACTAAAATCCAGAATGAAGGCTAATGTGATGTGTGAGATGTTCTTTGATTTGCAAAAAGGCTTGTTTTCCTGTGAAAGCGTGGGAAGAGTTTAGAGGGATGATGTGTTCTACAGCAGAGGTAATATGAGGGAGCTGTTATTTAAAAAACAAAATATGTTTGACAGCATATGAACTCCTTATGTGGCATGGGCATGATTCACCTAGTGCTGTGCAGAAAGGCCTTTATTAAAGCAAAGTGGGCAAGTAAGCTGGGGTTGTGTGGGAGGAACTGAATCAATGCAGTGAGGCAGATATTTGGAGATGCTCATTCGGGTGAGCCTGGATGCAAGAAATGCATTTCACCTGTTACTGACTGGAGTTTGCTCTTGTGCTTGGGATGAATATGGTCTATGTGTGGAATAAGGCCTCTAGCAGGATGTGGAAGAGGCTGAGATTTCAGTATCATGACTCATTTTCCCAGTGGTTGACCAAAGAGAAGGAGTGTGATAGGAAGCTGTGATGAGAAGTACACTTGTTGCTCTCAAGAAATGGTGGGGAATTAAATAATCATCACTAGATATTTGAAGTTTAGTAAACCTGAACCACTTCTTTTAACTGAGGCATGTGACATCTACCACAGCTCAGTCACAGAATCACAGAATCTTAAGGGCTGAAAGGGACCTCTAAAGGTCATCTGGTCCAACTCCCCTGTCAGAGCAGGACCACCTAGAGTAGCTCACACAGGAATTTGTCCAGGTGGGTTTTGAATATGTCCAGAGAACAAGACTCCACAACCCACCTGGGCAGCCTGTTCCAGTGCTCTGTCACCCTCACAGTGAAGAAATTCTTCCTTGTATTTCTTTGGGACCTCTTATGTTCCAGCTTATACGTGTTGCCCCATGTCCTATCATTGGGCAACACTGAGAAGAGCCTGGCTCCAACCTCCTGACACCCGTCCCTTACATATTTGTAAACATTAATAAGATCACTTCTCAGTCTCCTCGTCTCCAAGCTAAAGAACCCCTCTCAGCATTTCACCATAAGGGAGATGCTCCACTCCCTTCTTTATCTTTGTAACCCTGCGCTGAACTCTCTCCAGTGGCTCCCTGTCCTTCTTGGACTGAGAGGCCCAGAACTGGACTCAATATATATTCCAGATGCGGTCTCACAAGGGCAGAGTAGAGAGGGAAGAGAAATGTGAATTTTCAATTAAGTGTCCAATGAAGTATCTGATGCTTTCAAAATGCAGAAGATATTAAGCACCCTCTGGTCTCACACAGTGCTTGCTGCTCATGTAGCTGTGTGACTGGAGATACCTTGGCAAGGATGAATGTGTCTGGCAAGTGTTGACTCAGGGCAGGAGCTGCAAAGTGAGAGTTGCACCAGCCTGGGTTTGTTACAAGCCGTTCAGGTTGGTTATACATAACCTATCTACATCTTGAAGTGAAAGTCTGTTATAAAAACATAAAACCAAACAAAAGCCATTAGTGGAAGAAGAGATACTGCCAAAATACGGCTGTCTGTTTGCATTCTAGTACTCCTACCTACCTTGCACCCTTAAGACAAAATACCAGGTGGGGCCCTAACGGAAAGGGGCATGCTAGGTGACCCCAAAGGCTTCCTTCTGTTGATCAAAGCATGAGGCCAAGCCACCTTTCTGTGAGTTCCAGTGATGACTAGTTCATTCAATCTGTTGCCACCATCTCCTTTTGCTGAAGGAAAGTGGTCTGTGGTGGCATGAGTCCTGCATGTGCACTTGGGCAACAGACTAACATTCCTCTAGATAGTTCCAGTTTGGCTGCTCTTGCTGAGCACCTTGGGCACTTTCTGCACTGTCAGAGTTGTGTGCCTGCAGAAGGCAGTGTTGCATTTGACATGCCTGAGCTGCTTTTATGCTTTAGGATAAATAAGCATTTCTCCTGCTAAGTCAACAGGACTTGTCTGGCAAGAGATTCTGTCCAAGACAGTAGTAGGTCTGATTCTTCTTCTTACTTTTTATGTCAAATATATGTTTGGCTTGTTAAGAGACATTTCTGATTTATGGCTGCAGTATAAAATGAAAATAGGGATCTTGTTGATGAAGAGGCTTCAAGTGAACGGAGCATTTGAACAAATGAGAAAATGCCAAGGAAATTAGAGAAGTAAAAACAGGCACTACTTCTTCATCTTAGAGCAATGCTAAACCAAAAATACAACTAAATGAGTATGCCTTTTGCATTTGTGTTTGTGTGTGGGGGGGCTTATATCAGCCTACTGTCTGGAAACTTATTAATATTATTCTCCTACAAGTTTCTAGACAATGAGAATATCTTGAACTTTCAAAATGTAGGGGCAGGTAACTTAGTGGGACATTGACAATCAAGTTGGTGCTTATTTTGGTGCCATCTCTGGGAGAGCAGACGGCTTGCAACATCTGGCTTTTCTGTTCTTTTCCAGTCCTCCCACTCTAAAACCAATGCATATCACATCAAGTGGCTTGTCACTAGATCCTCTTTTCACTGCCCTGTTTGGTGCAACTTTTGAAAACAATACAAAAGACATGTTTACAAGCTGGAGTATATAAGGCCTTTTTAAAGGTTGCAATATATAAACACAGATAGATGTAATTATCAATGGGTTTGAACACTGGAGCTGTTGTAAGATAATGATACAGTGCTGCATTTTAGACGAAAAGTTGTTCTTCAGATAGAAATTCTGTTGATATGTCGTTGGACTATTAATTACGCATTTGATTCAGAAATGCACAAAGCATCATTTGTGTGCAACTTCGGTAAAGTTCATGTGGAAAAGCTGAATCATCCAAGCCAACTGAATAATGCACACTTTGGTGGTTTCTTTCTTCAGCAGGCAGCTGGTGATCTCTCTTCCTGTATTAGGAGGGGGGCGAGGAAAGGAAGATGTGAAGCGAGTCTGGGGCAGGGGGAGCCCTCTTGGTTCATATGTGCAAACTTTACGATTTTCCTGCAAGATCTTTAGACGTGTGGTAAGTTAAAACTATCTTTAGAAAATTGAACAGACAATATGTATTACAACTAAGTTATAAAATGTTTTTTGTTTTACAGTAACAATACTTTAAACACTTTTCAGGTATATTTTACTTATTATATTTCAAGCAGCACTTCACGGAGAAGATCATGGGAATTGTGCTGTGGTTGAGAATCCTTCAAACTGGGTGGCTTTTGTATCTCCTGCTCCCCTCTTGAAATCAAGAGGAGAACTGTGAGGTTTGGTGCTTCTCAGCCATGAGCCAGAAAACGGTAACCGGCTTTCTTTCTTGTGCTGCCTATGTTGTACACTTAATAATGCACGTATTTGTAAAGCTTAGTGATAGTGAAAGGCTGTTTTAATGCTTGGAAACCTCCTAGATAAGAAGATGGACACAGAGGTGATAGGAACAGTGGGGGAGCAGTAGCTTTGCAGACACCTCCCCAGACACTTCCTGCAGCTACAACATCTTTAGTTTTCCACATATAGGATGTGTCTAGTTTTCTGTGAGATATTTTGTTTGCATTGACATTGGCAAACAAATAACTGTTATTTTTATGCCCTGACCCTTTATTACAGCCTGTCTTGTCTGTTTAGATTGTAAGGGTTTTTGTAGCAAGCCGTATTTGACAGTGGTAATTTCCTGAACATGCTGGGTCAGTGATTTAATTGACCTCTAGGCAATTTCAAACTAAATAGTAACTACAAAGTTCAAAAGGCCTAAAGAGCAGCAGAATGGAAAAGGCAATGCAAAGAAGCTTTGCCCACAGATCTTGTTGGCTCGACTTTCCATTTTTTTTTCCCTTTTTCTCCCCACAAAGATGAAAAGCCGCACAACCAGCAGGCATTCAAACCTTCTTTTGAGTCCATACCAAACTCTGTGTCACTGCGAATAATAATCTGCCTGGGAAATGATGATGGTGAATTGCTTGTATTTATAAGCAACATAGTACAGAAAAAAGGGCTGGAGCTTTTGTTCTCAGCAGGTTCCTCAAGATAGTCTCTCATTTACTGTGTTGACGGGTGCTTCCATTCCTTTTGGTGACTGTCAGTTTAGGGCTGGCCGTACCTGTCATGTAACCTGAAATACCCCAGTAAGTAGTTCTGATGAGTGAGTAGCAGCCCCTATTTGTGGCCCATTGCTTAAAAAATGTTGATCTTTGAGGAAATATTTAATAAAATGATGGTGTATAGTCTTAAGGTGACTGAATTGGTGTCACAGAACAAACACGATAAAGACATGTAAGAAACGTATAAGACAGATTTATATAGGATAAGAGAAAATAGTTTTAAATTATGGAGCTTGAAGTTGATACAAAATACTAACATCAAGGAGAGTTAAGCACTGGTTTAGACTGCTGCAGGAAGCTGTGGAACCTCCATTATTTGTTATCTTTAAGAACAGGTTAGACAGCCTCCTCAGCCCAAGTGCAATTGATCCTGCTGGGAGGGACAGACTTAAAGATCTCTTGATGTCTCTTTCCAACATTATGAATCTATGGAGATGTGAGTAGGTTGTATATAATTGCATTTGATGGAGTTCATCAAGCACTTTCAGGTCATTCTGGCTAAAAGTCACCATATGCACTTCAAATCCCTGTAACTGTAGTGAAGTTTTGAGGTTTAAAGGAGCCTGAAGTGATCAAGTGGATGTCTGAGAAGATTCAGTGGCAACAGGCATGAAAAAAAGGACAAGGAGCAGTAACATACAAAATCAATACTTCTGCAGTTTTGTAGATACCTAGAATAAAATCCTCTTCTGTAATTACTGTTGTCATTCCTCCAGTCGAGGCAATTGCAGAATATTGGAAAACGAGAGCTGTTTATTTTGAAGAACTCTAAGTTTTTCTCCTTAACGAAAGGAAAACATTAGCTTCTGAAAGCATTACATTTCTGAGTCCTCGGGGGGAAAGCATATTGATAGCTCTAAAAAGTACTTTAGTCTTTGAAAACCAACACAACAGATCTACAAAATCTATTCTTCTGTGTTGCTTCCTTTGAAATGATAGAGTTGAAAGACCTCCCTGTTCCTGGTGTAATCTTTAATTTTTAAAAAGGAAAATAATTTCCAGGCAGGCTGGGTAGCTCAGTGCTTGTGGAAGTAGCTTGTTTCTGTATAAAAGTTCCTTGTTAAGATAAGCTGTGAAGCAAAAAAGTACCTACTCTCACCTCCTTTCAGCCAATGGGTGCCCATGTAAGAGCTTTGTGGGGAGACACGGTGATGGCATTATACCGAGAAATTGATTTCTTACACAGTGCATCAGTGGCAAGTCTCAGGAAAGCTGCACCAGATGCCTTGAATACTTTGGCATGCAAGTCTGTAGAAAGCTCCAAAGAGGAGGAAGTGAAAGATCGGTGGCAAGTCTCTTGCTGGCAATTTTAGAGATGTGGGACTTCATTTGCATATGAGTACAGGAGCTCTCTTCAGCAAAAAGCATGTGGGGAAGTGGGATAGACTGTGTCTTTTCTACCACTTGAAGGACTGAGTCATCTGCATTTCCATGTCATCACTCAAAACTGCCTGGTCTGCTGTTTTTTTTCTCTTTCCATGGACTATTCATTCTTTTCTTAAGTAACACAAATGCTTCTTCAGGCCTGTCACTACCACCCTTGCTGTGATTCAATGCATGTGTAAAGGCAGTAGTTACTTTGGGAAGCGATAGCTGAGTCTGTGCCTCAAGTTCTAAGATATATTCTTGGTAAAGTCTTCAGATAATCCATTTATATGCAGTTAAAGCACTTTATATCTTCAAAGTTAATGATAAATACTGTTTAGCTATGCAAATAAATGGAAATGTTTTAATTAGGACAATTTCAACATGACTCATACTGTTGAAAAGAGCCTATATAAACATATTAAATAGGTTATTTATTAGTGGGAACAGCCTGGGTTTAAGGGTGTTGTGTTGTAATTTTTTGGGAGGGGGAAGGGAATGATATACATAGCAATGCAGCAATGCAAGAGAATAACAATCAGATAAACTAAAAAACAGTGACTGATAACCTCTGTTTTTCAAAGTATACAGAAAACTACAAATGAGATACTTGTGAGTTTTCATCTCTGCTTGAGCCACGGTACAACTCAGAGTAGGGTGGGGATGCTCAGATTTGGTGATCTGCCAGTATCCTGACTGGGAGTAACAGCAAGCAGCTGGAGCATTTGCTACCAGGCCTTCTGGTGTTACAGTGGAGATGCATGTCAAATTTGCTAGGTCATTTTATATATGCTACATAGTCACTTTTGCATGTGTTCATGATTGCAAGTAAGGCAAATAGGAGTGGAGTGCCAGGATCAAGGTGTTGTTATGATGTACATATTCAAGGAAGCTTCAGAGAGTTAGATCTTCCACATTGTTCAATGTGCTTGCACCCTATGCTTTTACTTCCCTTGGAAAGCATGGTCAGGTACCTCTGTGATGAGGAATGGGGCAGAATATCAATAACAATAGAATGTTACTGATATGTGTGTGTTTATCACCTTTGACGGTATATCTGGGCAATGTAAGTGATGAATGTTTGATGGACTATGAGAATATGTTAATGAAATTATTCCTTGTCTTATTGTTTTTAGTGTCAGGACTTGCTTATAGTGGAGTGCACCAGAGTTCAATTAACCTCCAACTGAAAGAAACAACAGTTTACCTCGTGGCAAACACCATGTAGTGCCTCAATTTACTGTCTGCCAGATAGTCATAACACCCATGGCCTATTTAATTTATGAATAGAATGCAAAGGCTTAATGTAACATGAACCTTCCAGTCTGGCTTCCTAGTTTCAGTGGAATTTACCTGAGTGCATCTGCATGTGTGTATGTCTGTGGGTAAATGTCTACGTACCTATGTACTTTTCAATCCTGACTGAATTTAAACGACTCACGTGTAGTATTTACCAGAGGTGGGATGGCAGGACTTGCCAGCTCTGTCTTTCAGAGTTATTCACCTTTGCTGCAATCCTTCCCAAAGAGTTTAGACTTACCAACTATAGTCAAAGCACATTGTTCTGCCAGTTGCCATGTTTTTGTCTCTCCACAGCAAGTATCCTTACCTAAAAAGGGAGTAAACACGGACTCAAGTAAAAGCTTTAATGATGTAGCTCACGTGTAACTTGGAATTTCATGCTTGTACAAGAGATCTGTTTCTCTCACTTTTGTTTGTTTTTTCTTTTTCTTTTTTTTTTTCCTTAAGCTGAGAATATACATCAATATATTTTCATCATTGAGATTGTAATGCCTACTGAGTAGGTATTTACATTTTTTTTTATGGCTCTCTACACAAAGTTCAGTGCAAAACATCTTGTTAATCATTGCTATTCTCTTTCTAGCATAAGGGTTACACTCCAAGTGCAGCTGTGCCTGTCTGCCTTTAAAAAGAGGTCAAATTGATGTTTAGAGTTGGGCTTTGAACAAACTGCTGTGACTTCATGACCTTTCTAAAACTGCTGTTCTTTGTCTTTTAAATAGGGACTTTCACTTGAAGGAATTTACAAGAGATTTTCCTCTCAATCCTTCACACTTAGATACTGGCTTCATTCCAGATTGTAGAAACTAGATTTGTAATTGACTTATTTACAAGGTAGGATTTCCCTCCTCCTTGTTTGCTTAACTTGTCAGATTGTAGACTATCAGGCGCCACTTAAAAAAAAAGTTTTATTTAAATTCCTTTTATCTTAAAGATCCATTTACCTTCTCAAGAAACCCTCATCAGAATGAACAGAATGAGAAGAACTAGATTAAAGTTGTGTTCAGTTTTATTAGCAGAGAATTTGACTTAAAATTCCTGTTTTATTTTTCCCTGTGAATTCACAAATTTGGGTAAAACAGTGGTCTGAATTCCCATTCCAAGCTTAAAACCAGACCCAAACATGGTAAATGTTTTGGGGAGAAAAACTCTTATCTCAAATGGCTTCTTGATGTGAGCTATTTATTTTTACCTCTCAGTCTCTGCCTCTGATATCTGACTGGCACTAGGAGCCTGAAGCACAACTGGAAGGGACACACAAGCCAGCATACTGACACTCATTGGGAAGACTTGTGCATTCATGATGTGTTCCTCCTTTCTCTCCCAGACATGCCATCATGTGCCCTTCTACCTCCTCACTGTCCAAACTAGCTCCCCATAAACATCTTCCTCTTCCCAGTGACCCCACCTCTACCTGCAGATCTTGAGTCCAGCATTTTCTTTAGGAAGAGAGAGTTGAGGGGTGAGAGAGGGTGTAGTTCAGTTTGTTTTGCAAACAATGGGCTACAAAAATGCTCCCAACTGTGCTGTTTTTTCTCCTGATGTCTGTGATTCTCCACTGGACTCTTCTCACTGCAGTAAGGGCTACAGCAGTGCCAGGTCCCCCTCATGAAGATGGTGGTGGAATGCTGCATACTTTTAGCTATGGTAGGGACTGGACCATGGCCGGAGGATCGGGTTGTCTGTCTTTGATTATCCTGTTGTGCCAGGAGTACACTGGGTGTTGCCAGAGATCCCCGAAGAGGCTTGTAGATCATAGTGAAGAGGAAAATACCTCACATCAAGATATGTTTGATTCCTGCAGAGTCCTTCCACACAGCACTGTCATGATCTGAGGTGAAAGCAGTGGTACCACTCCCCTCCACTCCTCTGTGACTGGCACCAAGTGATTTTTTTCCAGCATTGGTACCCTGAGGCATTTGTGCCCATGGCACTGGTCAGAAGGTCTTCCTGAGAAAGGTCCTTCTCTTGGATGCAATACTCTTTAGTGCTCACTTGCTGTTAGCTTTCTCTCCCTGCCCCTTTCACAGACCATACGAGGACATTAGAGGTACAGGTGGAGAGATCTGCTGTTATTCTGCAAACTGTATCATCTTGTGTTGGCGGCCTTGGCCAACACCACACCCATCTCTGCTGGTTTTGGCCAAGATGGGAACTTCTGTGTGAGTGTGCAGACAGTGACTACTGAAAGGTGTATTAATTTATACAACATATTCTCTCATAACTTTCTGTAGATATATTTCCCATGAGTCCATGCAGAAAGCTAGCCTTCACCTGGAATTTCTGACAGTGTTCTGTTACTGTATCATTTAATTGGTTGGGCAGCCAGGCTTTTATGACTGCTGTAGAAAAGCACAACAGTAACTATTCAGCTAGCTGGGTTACTGAGTTGTCAGTGGTGAGTAGCACTGGTTGGATTTTCTGGTCTGCTCAGACCTTCTCTTTTATCTCAAACAGCTTGTGAGAAGATTCAGAATAGTGTAAGTTGATTTGTTTGTAAAAGAGTGACAAGCAGCTTGTCTATAACAGCCTGGTGTATGAGTTCTTTGGAAACATTTACATCCACAGTTTCCTATTTGTTATTCATGGCATTTGCCTGCCTGACTGAGCTGTATGTGTCTCTTGCTGCTCTCTTACAAACTTCTGCAGTGGGAGAAAGATCATTTATTGTCCTCTGTGGATGAATACTGTATATTCATACAAAACACAGACTGTCCAGTCATGCAAATAAATAAAAATGATCTGTTCAAGAAAATTATGATGGAAAAGGAACATGCACAAGTCAAACAGATCATCTTCTATAAATCCAAATAATAGTGAGGTCTGTAGAATCTACTCATTTGAGCCCTGGTCCTGCAAGCATTTATAACCACGTGTGAATACATTTATTTAGCACTGTTGACTTTTAGGAGACTGCGTGACTTTATTAATCCAAAGGCTTTGGAATACATAGAGTAATTTTGTTAAATCACATCTATTCTAATGTGTTAGCATATTAAGGCTGTGGCTGTATGTATTTTGTATTTCACAGGCAGGAGAAGGCTATCCCAGAGGTGGATAGATGCTAAATGGGAGCTTACAAGTGATGTGGTGTCCGCAGGTCCCGCTGCTGCTATGGCCTGCCTGCCATATTTCACCTTGGCAGTAGGAAAAGGAAGGTCTTGGTAGAGAAAGTAATGTTTAACTCTCATATTACAAAGCCTCTAAAGACTGAATGTTTTCAAAACTGAAGCAATCAAGAATGAGCCATGGCTCTGTATATTTCCTATTTGGAGTTAACAGAGTGATGTTTCATTGTGTATATAGCTTATTACAAGACTTGGATGTGGAAGTCTTACAAATGCCTTCAGATTTGCCATTGGGAGTAGAACTTATAGTGACTTTTTTGGCCTCATCTACAAGCTGAAACAACCTCAAAAAAGGGATTTTGAGCCAAATGACTGTTTAAAACCACTCTGGTAGGCAAGATTGAATTTATTAAATTTTTTTTTAAAGGAGATATTTAAAACATGTATATGTTAAATATGATGACAACAAACACGGATTGTCATTTATAACTAAACTCTTTTTTTATATACTGAAGACTTGTGACCTCTGGTCTCTCAGTAGACAGCAGAAAAATGATGGTCATTTTTGCACCATCGTTGTTGAAGTGATTGAAATATGAAAGTTCAGATTTCTCTTCAGGGGACAGTGTCATGCTTTATCACGTATATGTGTCTTATCAGAATTAATGTTTGAATTGATTCTATGCCAGTGAAAAATATTGTATAGCTCAGTTGTAATGGAAACCTGGATACAATAAATAACAAGAGAAAAAGTTGAAGGGAAAGAATGAGAACACAAAGTCTAATCTTTAGATTTTCTATATATAGAAAACATCTCAAGGGTAAGCACATACTGTTTTGTATAAATACATTTAAAGTGTGTTTTGTAGGCACATATTTTCAATGTGTTGTCATGATTGGAAACACATGCAGACTGAAAAATTATGCGAAGCATGCAGAGCCCTTGCAAAAGCTATACGCAGTGTATACGTGTGTAAATATTTAGTTGGAGAAACAGCCACATGAGAAGTACTTCAGAACCATCCCCAAGTCAGGAAGCCACAAATTATAGGTCTGAAATTTGCCACGCTGGCATGTCTACATAAATAAAACCAACTGAAAGATAGAAGAGAGAAAAAGTGCATTTACAAATAACATTAGATTAGAAAAGCAGAAAAATGCCAAACTCTTTTCTTAGCTGTTAATCAGAAGACTGGAAGATTATTACAGGCAGGAGCTTGCAGACTTCAGCTAAACAACTTCCTGACTCTGAGTCTTAATTTTTATTTACATGTGCACGTAACCAAGGCTTTACACATAATCACCATTTTGATAGACACCAAGAAGGGGCATGGCTGTATTTCTTTTTTTTTTTTTTTTCCAGGAGCGTTGCCATAATCTTATTCCCTCTTTATCTTTGCCAAGTCTTTGGGATGGGATGATGTCATCATCTTTATCTACCTAGTATCTACCATAATGAGGCCTTGATCCTGACTGAGGGTGTTGGCTGTTTCTTGACTGTTGAATTGTGAAGCAGGCATAGGAAACTTGAATTTATATTACAGACAGCAACACTTCAGCTAGAGTAAATACAACTGATACTTGTAAAACCACCGAGACAACTGCTAGTTGTCACAAGGCCTTATACAGGCATTGGTATGTCAGTCCTCTTCCAGAGCAAAGTCTCAGAGCTTCTCTCCCTGCTCAACTTGCAACTGGAATTCAACTGGAGACGGGCTGCTGGAGGTGTGGAAAAAGTAGCTGTCTGGAACTATCTGTCAGATCCAGGTGTTACTGGAGCTTGGAGTAAGGACAGCAGGTAAAACACAATCCTTTGCACTGAAGAGTAGGAAAAGGGGCTGACAGTAGGTCTGAAGAGAGAAAGCAAAGCAACTGTGTATTTTTCTGTGGAGTTGTCTTTCCCTTCTGTCTCTCTGAGGAGAATTACTGAGCAGAGGTGTAATTGTGTCTTATGTGGAGTATCCCTGATGGTAAAGAAAGTCCGTCACTCACCTCATCTCCTGGCCGGGTCTGGGAGGTCTGTAGCATGACTGGTGAGAACATAGCAAGGACTGCTATTCTTCCTCATGCGGACTTCTTGAGGCGTTGTCAACGTCCTCTACTTCATCGACTCGGAGGATGTAAGGGAAGAGGAGGAGATGGGAAAGCATTATGTAAGTTGGGGAAATTCCCTTATTATCTAGCAAGGGCTGAAACTTTTAAATAAGGAGGGTGTGGGGGGCGAGTGGTAAAAGCAAGCATTTTCGTGAGACCACATGTCATGAAGCTAGAGTTGAACATGCATGACCTGGCTTCTCCATCAAGGAAATATTAGGAGTTTGCTCTGTAAGTGCCTGGAAACAGAAAGATTAGCATAGGGAGCTCTCTTGTTGCAGGAGAAGGTTCAGTAAATTTAGTTCTGTCCTTAGGCTGTGCTGTCGGAAATCCTAAGTGAATGCTGTGTATATCCCTAAGGAAAATGACTGTCAGGAATATGTTGGTGTTAATGTTACGCTGGCAGCTCCTGAGAACTGGAGCTATCTTGTTTCTGTGAGAGGGTACATTGTACTCTCATACTGGGAGCCAACTTCTGTGTTCTTGTAGCTACGGAACTGTCATAAGCTTTAACTTTAAGTCATGATAGTTTGGTCGGCAGTTACTACTCCTTGCACCTTTTTAGGTCCTCTGGTTTAAAGGCTAACTGCTGCTACCAATGAGACAGCTAGATCTTGACTGGTATCTAATACCAAATACTTGTTTTGCATGATATCTGAAGACTGCACTCCCCGCAGCTTGGGAGCTGAGGTTTCCTGTAGTGTTTAGTGGATTTATGTCTGCTCTTCACAATGTTTCCATCTGCAGAAGGGAACAGCTGTCGCTGTCCTTGGGTGATTTGGGGAACTGAGACAGAGGGTAAGCCAAGTTTACTCAGCACTGCAAAGCAAATGGGGGAATGGAAAGACCTTGAATTGTAAACTAGTGCTGTTCTGCAGCTGGACTATCTTCTCTGCTGTCAGTCTCTTAACTATTCAGTGGCTATGGAGCATTCAGTAGTACATGGTGGGGGTCACTACCAATTACTCTGTCCTTGAAATGATCTCTGCTTGATGGGGTTCCTGTGCCTGCAAAGAATTGGTCTGTAATGAGGAACAGAGAAAAAACTTAAATCTGCAAATTAACTCTGAGAAAAACATCCATTTGGATATTTCTCCGTGCAGAGCAAGTTTTTTAGATTTTTGTTGACTACTTTGATCTGCTTGGGATGATTCCACTTTCTTTTTGTGGTAACAGGAGGAGTCAGAGTCTAAATCTTATTTCTGTTTAATTGTCCTGGGTTAGAACGTGCTTAGTTCTCCTTACTGGAGAATGAGGAAAGAAATGGTTGGAGCTATGGTACAGAAAGATTTTGTGTAGAGAGAGGCTCAAGCTTAGTGGTTTGTGATGCTTCCACTGCCTGCTGCATTGTTCACATATAGAGCATGGTCTCTTTGGGGACAAGGTAAGCATACTCTTGTCACTTTTTGCAGCAGGAGGCCGCATATAGATCTGCAGGAGGGGAAGCCTCTACTGAGTTGTAGCAATTGGAACAAAGCTGTTATATTCTACAGACTTTAATAGAGTCAGCTGTATATCACAGAATCACAGAATGGTAGGGGTTGGAAGGAACCTTTAGAGATCATCTAGTCCAACCCTCCTGAAGAAGCAGGTTCACCTACCTCTTTCAAAATACTTTCCTATGTATTTCCCAAAAGCTTTTTAGCTGTTCCTTTTGGATTGCCCTACGTGTGAAAGGACACTTCAATATTTAATGACTGTCATTCACGGGATTAAAAATTGGTTATAACTTGCGCTTTCTTGAATAGCTTGTATACCAGTAATCTCTTAACATTTTATACGGCTGTTCCAGCCTAACCATCTCCTTCTGTGCTTTGGTTAGATAGAACTGATGCGCAGAAACCAGATGTCTTATTATACTCTCCTTATCTCATCTTGGGCCGTAAGAGGCCTGACTGAAGCCTGGGCTCTCCACAAGTTGAGCCCTGCATGCAAGAATAGGTCCCTGCTTACCTCTCTGCTGGAGGAGGTCACTTCACCAGTTGTCACCTTCTGCTCTTTAAACCACCACTTGAGCCAGCTGTAATACAGTGGCCAGATCGGGAAGTATGCTACTGATATGAATCTTCCATGGTCCAGTGAGTAGTTAATAGTTAAACACATTGTAGCTGGTGGGAGGCTTGGTCATACACAGGTTCAATTTTTTTTTTATGTGGGATTAGGCTGTAACCTAACTTCAAGAGAGCTCTTGAAGTGCTGCAGTTGAGTGTTTCTGGCAGACAGCCGAAGGGATGCGATAGCTTTTGTAAATACACTGCTCTACAAATGTATGCTTAATGTGTGCATGTATATGTGGTATTTATTAAACAAGCAGCTTTGCATAACAGGAGAGGCAAGCAGATGTTCTGCATATGCCTGTGGCATGGTACTGCCTCCCAGCAGAGCCTGGCCCCTATCCTCTCCTGCCAGGTGTCACCAGTCCCTTAGCATGGCAGCAGCAGCAGCACCTGGCAGTGCCCCAAGCCCTGGCTTTGGAGTGAAACTGTTGTTGTTGGTTTTATTGTTATTTTTAATCTTCCAACTAGAGATTTCTGAGAAAGTGAACATCAGCAGTTAATCTATAGGCTTCTTCCTTCTGAGGGTGAACAAAAGATCTCAGTTGTAAGGATTGTTTAGTAGGATGCACTTATCAAGATGAAAGAAAACATCCTGGATAAAATTTTAATTCCAGACATAAGTGGTTAGGGGGAATGTCAAAGAAAGCATCGCATCTCTCTTTTTTGTTAGAGTAAATAAGTATAGGACCCACAATGACTCCAAATTTAGCATCAGTCTGGTAGTTAAGAAGCCATATACAGTAACTTTTAAAAGTGGGCCTAAATGATATGAGAGTATTTTTTGAGAGAAAAGTAAGAGGAGCAGCTAAAAGAATAAGTAGTTTGAAATAGTATCAAGACTTTAAATGTATTAGAAAATTAGAATAAATATTTATCACCCGTCAAGGAAGATTTTAAAAAATCCAATAATAAAATGAAAAATACAATATGTGGAAACTGTGAATTACACTATTTAACAAGATGTTATTAAAAAAATGTAAGTCATATCCAACGGAGTAAAACAAAAAAGATCACAAAGTTCTTAGTCTTTTGATTGAATTGCTAAAGTAAAAAAATGAGTTGAGACGAGGAACACGCCAAAATCCTTTCAGATAATTATGAACAAAAGCCAGAGATGGATTTTGATTCAGTTTGAGTCATAAAAGAAGTGGCAAAAAAATGACAAGACCATAAGAAACAGTGTTAAATGAGCCCTTGTACTAGATATTTCTAGAGAAGAGCTTTTTTTTTTTTTATGAGGAAGAAATCTAAGGAACTGTCTCAAACTGATCTACTACAAGACTATCTTTTAAAATAAGTGAAAAGGGCTTCTATATCATCAGGACTTGTCAGTGTTTGTGGAGATTTCTAAAGAAATTGGGAAAGGAAATGCTAAATTATATACTTGTAATTTATTATCTGACTCAGTTACAGGGTACCAAAGTAATAGAAAGTGGCAAATTAATAACTGGGTGGATTTATATGTATCAAGGAAGAGTAATGCTTACTTTGGGACTTTTTTGGGTAAAGATGACGTTGTTCACAAATCCAGAGTTCTTTAGATTTGTGAGCCAACCTGAACCAAAGATGTATCCAGTTGATAGAGGACATGATGCCACAGGTGGATTAACTCAGATCGGGATTGCAAATCTCCTGCTTACCCCCCACACCTTGCTGTTGTTCACAAAGTAGACTGATCTTCCATTATGCAAGATGAGTATCCTTTGAAAAAAAATTAAACCAGATGTGCTCCAGGAGTGCACTGCTAATCAGTTTGTGAGACTGGATTACCAACACTCATTTATAGTACTCATGTGGATGTCAGATCCTTGGCACCTCCCAGTTTTGCTCCATAAATTCTTTGTTGTCATCCTACTGCACTGCTTGCCTGTGTGTCTATCAGTGCTGTGGACTTGGCTTTCCAGAAATCTTTTGGCAGGGCTATTGTAAAGGTTTGTGACAACTAGGAAGGTTTTTTATGGGTTGAAAGATGGGTCATGAAGTTCAGAAACAAAGTATGAAAAGGGGGAACTAGAGTTTCTGTACTTTGGGGTTCCTCAGCTTAGAAAAGGGTATTGAGAGTGTGATAAGGATCTGACAGTTTATGAGTGGCACAGAGGTGGTTACAGGATGACACTGAATACTCAGTTTTTCATGGACAACTAATATGCACTGCTTGTAAAAAAAATCAAGCAAAAACAGCAACAACAAAAAATCTCAATCAAATTAAAAAAAGGACCCTGACCAACCTGATGTTAAATTTAAGCAAAAATGAAGTAGTTTTTCACATGCATCTGAACACTTATGTTCTTTTTGAACAACATTGCACTTCCACAGCATCTTGCTTTAATTCTAGAGATCCTGCTGGTGCTGTGAAGACTTGCACAGGGCCTCTCAGCCTTGTGCATCACCTGTAAGCTCACTTGCAGAGTCTTGTTGTAGTACCCAGCTTGCTCAGGCTGTCTCTGTGTCAGGCTTGGGAGTGATCTTACCCTGGGCTCAGTGTTAGGAGGGAGGTGGCTGGTGAGGCAGAGGGCGGGTGGAGAGATGCTTTGGCAAGGACTAAGACAAGCAAAACTGCCTGTAGGTTACCTTGGTAGCTTCTGATTGCAGAGCATTGGGGATGCTACAGCTGTGATTACAACTGTTGTAGCCAACCGTATCACAGGAAGGGATGACTTTCTGAGAGCTGATTAAGCAATTGCTACCTTGTGACAAAGCAGAAACTAGTGGGATATCGTCAGCGTGTGCCTGCATGGGAAATAGCAGTATCTTTGCACAAAATTGCTATCATCAACAATGTAAAAATGTTGGTAGAAGTGTTGCACAAGTTTTTAGGGACTTGTTAGTTTTTGTTTAATCAAGGTGCAATCTCATTCTAACATTTTCACATTCCTCATCTATACAATGGAATTAACAGTAAGCTATCTTCCTTAAGATGTTTGAAGGTTTCCAGGCTTAAGTCTTTACCAACGGGAAGTGTCCTGTTGAAGCACATATGTACCAAGAAGAAAAATTACTTGCTAAAAAAGAAACAGTAAGTTCCATTTATGTTTCTTGAAGCCTAGCACTTAGGTACTAGCATAGGAGGCTGTTTAAAACAGAAAGGGAGATTTTAACCACTATACCACAGTGACTCAAATGTTTACCAAGATGTATCACAAAATGCTTTTATTGACTTATCTCACCTTAATATGGCTCACTGTTTATGACGAAAAATGCAAATAAGCTGGGGGAATAGATGAAGGGCAAAAATCATAGCTTGGCAGAAAGAGTGACTCCATCACCCTCGTCACTCTGGTAGGTTCATGACTGTGCTCTGGACAAATGCTGTGGAGGTGGAAGAGAGAGAGGAAGCAGCAATTGCAGACACTTTGCAACCTCAGCAGAAAAAGCTGATGAGAAACAACACACATCAGAGGTTGATGCATTTCCTGGTGAACGTCAGCGTTGCTGCATGAGCCTCTTTGCTCATCAGAGGCGTAAGAGATCAACTCAAGGATCCACACAAAGGAAATAAGCTGGGAGGGAATTTGATTTTGGGAAATTCAGTTAATCCAAATGAACATAGATAATGTGTATATATCTAATGATAGTATAATTTGAAAAGCCATTCTTTGATAAATAGATGTGCAAACAAAAAAGACCACAATATGTCAGCCTTTTCTTGCCAATGTCTCAAAAATTAGCCTTTTGCAAGTTAAAGATTTTGGAAGGCTCTGCATTTCAGATGGCTGTATCATGACAGTATTTCAATTTAAATGCATTCTCAGTGATTTATGTAAAAAGTGATTAAAGTTTGTTGATGAATTGTTGACAAACTGTTGAATATATTACACAAGTCCATGGCTGTGTTACCTATTTGTTTTAGAACTGGAATGAGACATCTCCCTTTTGGGTTCTCTACAAGAAATTAGATGGACTAACATTAGAGAGATTAGAACACAAATCTAGAGTTATTTGAAAACATGAAATTGAAATGTGAAAAGTAATTTTTTTTCAGTAGACTTTCAAAGATTTCAAAAGATTTTTGTTTTCAGGAGATATGCTGAGTTTTTTCCTTTTTAATTTTTGCTTTTGATAAATGGGCTTGTGTTTGGAATAGAAACTGTTGAGTGAGAATGCAAAAAGTGTGTATGTGGTGTTGGTTTGTTTTTCATATTCAATTGGGCTTTTTTCTTCTCAAGAAAATTGTTGTATCCAACATGTCCTGTTTTCTCAAATACTTTTAAAGACATGAAATAGTTGTATGAAAGTCTTATTATTTTTCTATCTATGAAAAAAACCCACATTCTTTAAAAGCTTTAGGTTTGGATGACTTGGCAGAATAACTGAAATGTATGAATGAAGGAGAAGGATGTGTTGACTTAGCGAGAAAAAAAAACTTCTGAGAGAGCATGTTTTTGAAGATATACAGTCTCAGTTCCTTACCATGCCCCTAACAGCAATATTTTGTTGGATTTTAGCACAGACTTTTTACAAATGCATGCATGTACCTGGGTTGTCCTAAATGTGTATTTATTGTCATATGTAACCTGCTTTTTGAAAATATATTAATCTTTCTACTTCTGGGAAGACTTTTTAACATCTTCACTGCAGGTTTGTGAATGAACTGCTAGTCAAAGGTAGGTTTAGATCTAACAGGGGGAATGACAAGCTTGTTGCACCATCCAGGCTGGAGAGAAGCTCAGGAGCTCAGTCCAGCCTTCTGCTCACACCAATCTCAACTCAGACCAGCTCACTCACCTCCAAGGCTGGAGACTGCACTATGTTTCTGAGTGACTGGTCCCACTGTCCTTGTGAGGCAAGAGGTTTTCTTTATATCTAATCTGAAGCTCTTCTCTTTCAACTTCTGCTTGTTGTGTCTTATCCTGCTATGTGGGAAGAGCCCATCTCCGTCATTTTGCTGACCTTATAGGTGGTGGGAGACAGTTCCTGAAGCTACCCTCTTTCAAGCTGGAGATGTCCATCCCTCAGCTTCTCCTCCCAGGATATGTGCTGCAGGTCCAGCCATCTTGGTGTCCTCTACTGAGCTTTTCCCAGTTTATCGCAGTATTTCCCATACTGAGGAGGGATGAGGGTGTGTCTCAAACTGGATACAGTGTGCCAATATGGTTCAAAGTAAGCAAAGGGGGGATAACTATATCCCTCAATGTCCCAGCTATGTTCTTATCAACATAGCCCAGTATGCTGCTAGCTGCTGACCTTCTTGCAAGCCCACCACACTCTGTTTCAAGAACAGCCAGTTTCTGTCACAGGGTTAGTGATGTAATTGTCTATCTGAATATTTACAATGAGAAGCTGTATAGGCTCTCTGAAAAGTCAATGTGTTTTGATAAAAAGCCTTCAGCAGATTCAAGATGAAAGGAAAGCAGTGACATAAGATTGTGCAAGAAATGACTTTGAAGCAAAGAGTGGGATTTAAGGTTCTGTACATATGTTAAACTCCTTGATTAGTATAGTGCTGCAGTAAAACCAATATCTAATGTTTAACTTTGGCAACCACGGAATCACAGAATCTTAAGGGTTGGAAAAGACTTCGAAAGATCATCTAGTCTAATCCCCCTGCCAGAGCAAGACCACCTAGAGTAGGTCACACAGGAACTCATCCGAGTGGGTTTTCAGTGTCTCTGTAAAAGGAGACTCCACAACCCATCTGGGCAGCCTATGCCAGTGCTCCATCACGCTCACAGTGAAAAAATTCTTCCATTTCTTTGGAACCTTTCACGTTCCAGCTTGTACTCATTGCCTCTTGTCCTACCATTGGTCATCACTGAGAAGAGCCTGGCTCCATCCTCCTGCCACCCACCCTTTACATATTTGTAAACATTAATGAGATCACCCCTCAGACTCCTCTTTGATTTCAAGATGTTTAAATACGTTGTGTTTTTCTTTTCTGATAATGCTGTTATTAAGATAGCTAATATACTGCTCTCCTCCAAAGCAGCTCATCCAGGGAACTCTATACTCTTTAGGGGTGTTAATTAGCAATTTTTCATAACATTTCTTCAATGTAGGTCATAAATATGTACTTCATTTAAAAGTATGGAACTAAAGTTGTGGAGTGAGTCCCTTCAAAGAAGAGTGGTAAGTCAATGACAATGTCAGGGCTGAAGCCTCTGGGTGCTTGTTCTGTGCTCAAAGGTTGTCAATCACAGTGTTGTCTACCAGTATTTTATTCTCCAAGTTGTACACTGGGATTTAGATAAGTAGTAAAGGTAAATATACAGTTGTTTTCCTCTCCTTTGACTTTGTAAATAAATGCATCCACAAGGCAGACCCGAGCTGAAACAAAGAGAAATGCAAGACTGAAGTGATATTTGCAGAACCCCACCATTCTCTCAGCACTGGAGGTTTTGAGGGCTGGTAAGGGCTCCCAGTTTCAAAATTACTTAATTATGTGAAACAAGTCAGAAAAGAACTCACAGAGGAAGCTGGAACATATTTAGTGCTTAGAAGGAAATCTTTTATGGTAGTGGGAGTTGGTAGCTTTTGATCATGAATGTTGAATGCCAACAGCAACTACTTTGCATGTAACGGATGGGTAAGGCAAATATGAATCATGTTGGTTGACAGAGACTCATCTTATCCCACTTGTGGTCTCCACAGCCTGTGGCAGAAGTCATGCAACCAATAGGATTTGTTGGTAAGTGATATGTCATCTACTCTCAGTGGCTTTCCCATACTTTTTGATGCATTCGTTGGTTACTTATTTGAATGAACAGGCAAAGGAAGGTTCAGATGAAACCTTACTTTCTTGTTTGGTGAAAACACACAGAGTGGTGACACTCACGGAGCATTTTTTAATAAAAATGACAGTGTTTAATGGGATTCCATTGCAAATAAGCTGTGAACTGGGTCATACTTCCTTATTTCTGTGACAACTGCTATTTTACTTAAGAAGAAGATATAGATGTTATGTCTTGAGTTTTTAACCAGACTGATGTTTTCCCCTGTGCAATGCCCAGATCCAGTAGATTTGAAATCTGCGATAGGAACACAGTGGAAAAGTAGTTTAACCTGCCTCCTTTCACCTAGTGTTTTTTGTCTCATGTCTGTGAGCTGCCCTCATGTTCCTGGTACATACGATTTTGGTTATTCCGCTTCCACAATCATTTGCTTCCTCCCAGGGAGCTTGCCAGCTAAATGGGATTTGGGAATTCCTAAATATTTGTGGTTCTTCCCCACTGAAGTTTTCTTGTATTCTTTTAGCCACGTTGGCAAGCTATCAAGGACTTGGAAGCCCCTTCAGAAATCAATCTTCTGCTAGAGCCTTACCACTTTCCTGGTTGGAAGTGTAGTAATTTGTGTAGCCTGTATTGGTACAATTTTATGCTGTTCTCCCCTGCACCCTCCATCCCCCCACCGCCTGACTCATCTGAAATTTTTGTTCCTCCAATGTACAGCATTTACCTCAAAAGTTAGTGAAGGTGTCTTACTTTCTGTCACTGCAATAACTTTCTTACACTGTGAAATTTGCCACTTGTGTTTCAACCTAACTTTCCTGGAAATTAACTCATTTTCTGCTCCTTGCACACAGTAATCGCTATTTGCTCTGCTTCACAGAGTAAGATTTTCAATGCTGCACCAACTTGCACACTTGGTTCATGGCAGCAGTGAGTTCCAAATACTGTACTCAAACCCACTTCCTTCTACCTATCACCATTAATTGTTTCTTCCTTCCTATTTCTTTTGTGTTAGATGATGAGAAATAATTGTTTTTTCTATATAAATAATAATTTAAAATATTTATGTTGAATCTCTTATCAGTCATGCCACACTACAAAGCATTGTTTATATTAAAATATGTCTTCTTATAAGAGCTTTTTTTCCTGGCAACTCTGGATTATTCTTTTCAGTCTTTACTACTTGGTCATATGGAATACTTTCTATTGTTTGTTGGTGATGGTCATTTTATCCATTATTCCGCTGTAAATAACCATTAATTTAAACAGAAGCATTCTTAAATCCATAATATTTTTCATCATTCCTTCCTCATTTGTCTGAAGGTTTTGTTCTGTTTTTGACAACAGCAGAACATTAAGCAGAAGCTGCCTTTGAATGTGCCTCATACTACCTCTTTTAAGTTTGTTCACAGTAACAAAGCTCTTAGGTTAATCAGTTGAATATTTTCCGTTTCAAGTGTATTAATAGAAACTTAACAACAAAGGTGCATTCACTTACCTTTGTCTTACTGTCTGTTTTCAAACGTTACATTGGAGAGAAATCTACAGACATTACCATAGCTAAGAGTTGGAAAAGTAGAAAAGGACTTTGTTGGTAAAGGGGAAGAAGAGAAAGTAACATAAAATAAGTTTATTAGTATACTCTGAAGGTTGTACAAATGTTTCCTGATGGTGATGAAAGTACCATGTGTATGCAATGCGAATACCAGCTATCAAAGTGTGATACATTGAGTTACAAAGTCAGTATTTAAAAAGTAAATTAAAAGGAGAAAGTTTTGTTTTATTTTTAAAAAAGTGTGCTGTCATAAAGGTAACTTTCCTTGGATTCATCTGCTTGAGGGTGATGTCTATCTTGGTTGGGAGTGATTAAAGATGTGGCAATTCTCTCCTTTCTACAATGGCACAAGCTCTAAGGAGGATGGACTATGAATGCATTGTACTGGCACATCCTCTGCCATCAAGAGATTAATCTTTGTGACAAAATATCCTCTTCTGGGTGCACTGAGGTACTTGAAACTGTGTATGTTGCTCAGTGTGAACAAGACTTTCAAGTTACTCCCTGTAGACTGGCATGAGTCATCGGGCTTTTTATGTTCTTATCCTTCTGCCAAGACTACTAGAAAGCCTTATAATTACAACCACTGGCATTCGTGGCATCAGCAGGGCCCAAATTAATTTTCTTCTGGGTGTCCTATAAGTGACACTGTAATTTCGATGTCATGAATAGTAAAGAATTCAGGCATCTGAGTGTTTCCTTTACCTGACTTTGGACCCTGGAATTTCCTTGCTGCAGCAGAGAGATCTGAGGAAACACAGGAGAATCCCCAGGAAGCAGGATCCTTCCATCCTACTTTGAAGAAATTGATCTGTAACATTCCAGTGAGTCAAAAAGGAAAAATTCACTTCAAAGCATGCAACATTCTACCTTTATTTTTAGCAATGCCTATCAGCTTGAAGGATTAGATGTAACAAGAGTGTGTACTCTGTCTTTCCTAATGTGATATGTGAAATAAGTGGAATTGTGTAGAGAGAGTAATGAAAATTATGTAGATGTTTGTGCTATGGTTAGATGTTTATTTATTCTTCAAGTCCACATATCTATGGCTGAATTTGTGGAATATGCAAGCCATAAAAGTACTCAAAACAACAAGGATCCAGATTTTTATTTTTCTTTGTTCCACAGGCCTAGTGAAAATGTAACTTGCAGAAGCACCTGTCTCATTTTTAATAGAGCTATTAATTTTGGCTTGCCATTGTATCAGCTAGTCAAAAAGGAAAAAATGGTAAACAAAGGTTTTTAATTTGAAACCATTAGACTCATGTGCTCTTCTGCAGGCCTTGCTGTCAGCCCTATCCCTGCTGGGAGGGTGTTTCCTGGGACACACCTTGCAAGTGACCCAGAAAAACCAAACTATTAGCACTTCATGCACCATTCTTCATTTTGTCCTGAGGACTCTCTGGCCTCTGTGTGGCTGGGCTTGGTCTGCCATGAGCTCTCCCACACCTGGGGGTGCAGGGTTGGACCTTAGAGGGCCCTTAGGAGGCTGAGGCTGAAAGGGCACTATTTTCACCTATCTTAGTCCTACTGTGAATAGTTCTGGCAGGCATGGCTTTTAGCACTTGCTTTGATGCCTGGATTGTGGTTCCTGTAGTCATGACTTGTAAAAGAGACGCTAATTTCCTCTTGGGCAATTTCAGTTTTTGCAACCGATTTCTGCAAGTTTCCTTTCTGCTTTACGAGGTGTTGGAGTAGATGGCCCAAGTGTGGCTGTTTGTCAGAATTCCTTGCTGGTAAGATTGTGGCTTTTGTCTTTCCTTTTAAGTGACAAACATTAGATGCTTCTGTTTAATGATGTCTATGTTTTGTTTTGTTTTTAATTACCCTTCTTTTAAGGGCTAAGTGAAAGATCTTAAGTTTCCCTAGCTCCTTCCCCTTTTGGTTTAAAAAAAAAAAAAAAAGCAATTGAATTATTTAAAAATATTGAAATTAGTTGAAGTGATAGAGGTTTTTTTTTCTGGAGTGAGGACAAGTGACAGTATGTATGTGAAGGATTCCTATTTTGGACAAGTTTAATTCAGTTATATTTTAAGAGGTTTCATAGAGCAGGATGACAGTCTAGTCATGCTTAAATGAGTTATTTGTGAAGACAAATGTGTCATGGGGAAATGGAAGCAATTCCTTTATTGATTTTTGGGTTCCTAGAGAACAATCTAGCTCTAGCATCATGTAAAGAGTATTTAAGCTGCAATATAGGGGTAGACTGTAATGTTTTGTGGTGACAGCACTGAGCAGACTGATTTCTGTTTTTAATCTGAAAAGTATTTTAGAATACATTAAAATTAATGCTTTTCCTCACATACATGAAGTTGTGTGAGTAAAGACACAGCAAATGTACTATGTGAATGATCTTACCCATACAGTGAACAAAAGGATAGCTGGAATTCAAATTTCTTATCATCTGAAACAGAAACCCCTAAATCCTGATGGCATCTCTGGGCTTGAATTTTCCTCAACAAATGTTTCTCTGGTTAAAGCTGAGATTAGCAGCTTGTTTAATCATTCACTTGCCTGCTTCCTTCCAACAAGCCTTTGCCAGGGTGTAGGGTAATATCTTGCTTTGCTGGGCTTAGTTGCATTAATTAAGTTTCTTGGAAGATTTATTATCCCTGCTGAGGGACTGCAGTTCAGTTCAGCAGGATTTTCCTGTCTACCAGATATACTGACATTTAATGGTTTGTGACAATTCATAGAGAGAAATTGTTTGGGAATGTCTTCTGAAATATTCTTTCTGTACCTTCCCCTGTGGTGAAATTTTTATATTTTCTAGAGGTGAAAAGTGCCTCTCTGGGAAGGAGAGACTCACACCATGCCCCTCTCTTGGCATTGACTCTGATGACACAGCTGTGTACGATTTGATCAGGTGGAAGTCCTGCTGCATGATGGAGGCTGTGTGCATTGGGTCAGGGATGTTGAAGCTCTTTGCTTTCAAATGCTGAAACACTTTCACTTTGGACAACATGCTGCCTCACCCCTGCCCCTGAGAGAGCAGGCTGCTCCTCAAAGCAGAGAGAGTGGGTGCTCACACACTCTGTTCCAACACCTGACTTTCCTTTGGAAAGTCACTCTGGTTTCATATGTGGGAAAGGTGAAAGAGCACATGAAAATATATAGTCTGCAAAAACATGCCTCACAACAGCATCTGTAACAGAGTCAGAAAGAAACTGTGATGGAAATCTCAGTTTCACCCTATGAATGGTAAAAGCCATTGACGCTAGGCTGTTGATGTTCATACAAACTTTTTGTGTAAGCTGCTTGCCATCCCATACCGGGAGACTTGATTTCTTGTGAGGCTGTCCAGTGGCCAGAATGCAGCATTTGCCTCTCATTTTTTTGAGTGTGTTTTCCTGAGTGGGTGCAGCAATTAGGTACTGTATGCTCAGCGTGGCACACTCTCCACCAGCATCTGTGCCATCCCTGCAAGGTGCCTGAGGAAAGCACTGAGCCAACATGGGCTGAAGAGATTCCACAGTCATTAAGGCAGTCTCTCTTTTGTCCTTCTTAGTTCCAGATGTTTTCCCTTGCTCCTCATTCCATCTCTCCCACACTCCTACATGATCTATTTATTAATATTTACAAATATCTAAACGGTGGGTGTCAGGAAGTTGGGGCATCTCTTTTTTTCTACAGTATCTAGCAACAGGACAAGGGGTAATGGGATAAAGCTGGAACACAACAAGTTCCATTTAAATATAAGAAAAAGCTATTTTACTGTGAGGGTGATGGAGCAGTGGCACAGGCTGCCCAGAGGTCATTCCTTGGAGGTCTTCAGAACCTGCCTGGACATGTTCCTGTGTGACCTGATCTAGGTGGACCTGCTTCTGCAGGGGTATTGGACTAGATGATCTCTAAAGGTCCCTTCCAACCCCTACCATTCTGTGATTCTGTAATAGGGACTTGTTTATCAGGGAATAAGACAAAAACTGGTTTGAATAAAGATGCACCAGTAGGACACTGTACAGACAACAATATTGTTTGATTAAATTGTGCAGCCTGCTGCTAATCAGCTTGTCATGTGGCAGTCCTAGCAGATTAAAAGCTGGTGTTGATCCTGAGGTAACAGCAGTAACCTAGAGAGAGGGCTGCCACTAAATGACATGTTTCACTATTTTAATCACAGAACTGTCTTTAAGGGATCACTCAATCGCCTGCTAAGACACCTAGTACTATTTAGGGGCCTGGAGAAAGCCTGATGCATCACTTACTGTTAATGAAAATGCTGAGTGTGGTTACACAATCACTAAAGGAGATGGGCACTGAGGTCATGCTGCATGTGAAATTATACCTATTACCCCTTTCTGTATCTCATTTTGCCTCCCAGCTGAAGCAGAGACACATTAATCTCTTAAGAATTTTTCTGAAAAGCAGTACATGCAGATAAAATACATGCTCATTGATGTGCCTAGGCATATGCATTGTGTTTATGTCTTAGTGACACATATTACTAAAAATATCTTTTTTACAGCCTCCTCTATGCTCTAGTTGTTCACTTTTCTTCCCTATCACGTTACAGACTGGCTGCTCTCCAGTGTCTACTTCTTTTGCTTTTGCTATGGGGCACCACTGGCATAAGTCCCACAAATAGATTGAATTCTTTTGCCACAATGAGTGTGTCTGTCCTGCTTTATCCCCTGCCTCTGGCTTAGCTGAGTCATGCTTTCTCTGTGCATGCACTTTGAGGTGTCCCCATATTCTCGTCTCTTTCCTCTCCAAACAGGTCTTGCAGGTTGCTTTCAAGGAGAGGAGAATCAACATAATGACATGGCCTTGCCTCACCTACTACTTAAACTGCTTCTCTTGCAGTTATGGCTTTTTCTTCTGGGTAGACTTTGTCATCATTTGACTTCCTTACCTTGCTTTTTCTACAGAAACTCCTCTAGTCTTTGTCCTCTTTCTCAGTATATTTTTATTTCTTCTACTAAATACAATCAACCAACAAACCCTTTTGTTCTCCACCATCATTTTATCCTGGTACTTACCTTTCATTTTATCTGTAAATATCTTAAAACTTTACAATCCATGGTCTTCTGTTGTGGTTTAGGCCCATTTAGGAACAAAGGAACATAATCAGAGTAGGGTGAATGATGAAAAGTGCAACCAGCCCCTTTAAAATCCCCTTTGCCCCACTCCTCTCCTCTTCCTTGGGCCAGGCACTTAATCCGTGTCTTGATCTCCCTGCCTGAGCAGCGCAGAGGACAGGGATTGGGGGTTTCAGTCAGTCCTTTCACAATGACTCCTGCCACTTGTCTCTCCTCAGGGCAGGTAGGATCCTCGCCAGTCCTCCCTACTTCAGCGCGGGGTCCCTCACAGGCCGGGCAGCCCTGCACAGACTGCTCAGAAGTGTGTTCATCATGAGAGCTGCTGCTCCTCTCTGCTTTCTCTAGATCAGAGTCCAAAGCACACTTTCCTCCTCTAGCACTGGGTCCTCTTGCCATTAGTCGTGCCATTGCCCTCCATGGGTTGCAGGGGCACAGCTGCTCTCCTGCTGCCAGTTGCAGAGGAGTCTCCAGTCCAATCCTCTTCCCCCTGGGCACGTTGTTTATGTGATTGTCTCCATCTTGCCCTAGTCTTCCACCTCCTCCTACACACTACAAATTTCTGTTCTTAAATAGTGATGGCAGAGGTGGCTCCTACTCAGAGCCAGAGGAAATTTTTGGAACTGTTTATGAGGGCTAGCACTGCAGGTCCCTCCCCCTTACCATGTACAAGCAGCTCCAACGCAAACCCATTGTATTCTCTCTGTAAATGGTACTCTGCCTCTTGTCTGAGACAAAGTTACCAATTGCCTTTCAGAAGGTCCTGTTTATACCCCAAAATACTGTATATGATCTACTAAAAAATCTTATCCTTTCATCCATTTTTCCTCCACACTTTATGCCTGAGTAATTTTATCCACAAATATCATCATGGCTATTCCTCCTATGAAGGGCAGATCTACTGCTACAACAGAGTTAGCTTTTTTTGGACCAAATGTAGAGGTTAGCTTGCCTCTGATATGTTGTGACTCAGCCTTTAGTTGAATCCAGCATGATTCACTTGGCCTTTCCTAAATAATCTCTGTTCATTACTGACAATGACGCTACGGTCTATGTACCTCCTTTGATTCTCAATGTCATTATTTCCAAGTTATGTTTGAATTTTGCACACTTTTTCAAAAGTCTTCACATAATTACAAAATGGTAGGGTTGGAAGGGACCTCTAGAGATCATCTAGCCCACCCCCACTGCTAAACCAGGTCCACCTTGATCAAGTCTCACAGGAACACATCCAGACAGGCTTTGAAAACTTCTAGAGAGAAAGGCTCCACATTGTCCCTGGACAGCCTGTGCCAGGGCTCCATCACTCTCACAGTAAAGAAGCTTTTCCTTAAGTGGAACTTCTTGTGTTCCACCATTTGTCCATTAGCCCTTGTTCTGTCCCTTGAAACAACAGAAAAAACTGTCTGCACATTCTCTTGACATACACCTTTCAAATACTTGTAAGTGTTAATAAGGTCTTCCCTCAGTCTTCTCTAGGTTGAACAGTCCCAGATCCTTTCCTCATAATAAAGATGCTCCAGTCCCCTGATCATCTTGGTAGCATTCTGCTGGACTCTCTCTCAAAGTTTCCTGTCCCTCTTGAGCTAAGGAGCCCAGAACTGGACACAGGACTCCAGATGAAGCCTCACCAGGGCAGAGTAGAAGGGGAGCAAAACCTCCCTCGACCTGCTGGCCACATTCTTCTTGATGCATCCTAGGATGCATTGGCCTTCTTGATCTCGAGGGCACGTTGCTGGCTCATGGTTAGTTTATTGTCAACCAAAACTCTCAGGTGTCTCTCTGCAGAGCTACTCTCCAGCAGGTCAATATGCAACCTGTACTGGTGCATGGGGTTGTTCCTTCCCAGATACAGGGCTCTACACTTGTCCTTGTTGAACCTCATGAGGTTTCTCTCTGCCCAACTCTCAAGCCGGTCAAGATGCCACTGAATGGCAGCACAGCCTTCTGGGGAACCAGCCAGTCCTCCCAGTTTGGTGTCTTCCCTCTCCATACACAGAAATAAACTATTATCTAAGTCATCATCATCTCATGTCACATTTACTGAAATTTCCTCTTCTCTGGCCTTGACCCAATAATTTCACCATCTCGTATCAATTTAGGATATCACTGGAAGGATAATTTTCTTGTTTTGCTTCTTCATTGAATTTCCCAACCACTTAATTACACTTCTGGACATCATTAAACATACTGAGCCTCAACTCCCATTTTGAAGTCACTGGGATCCCTCTCTCCATGAGATCCCTCTCTCCATTTTACAAACATTTAAAAACATTATATCTCATAATTTTTCAAAGTAATTTGCTACACTGCTAACAGAAACCTTGTCAGTCTCTCTTCAAGCATGCTGAGACCCAACACAAGATCCTGATGACTGTTGACCCACTGTTATCTTGAAGTCTATCTGATCCCTGTCTACATCCTCTTATTGTATCCTGTCTTAAACTGGAAGCTGTCAGGAGCAATTACCTTCTCTCTTGTTCCAAGTTCCTGCAGTATCTGACGCAGACAGTCCATTATAATGGAAAGAAACATACTACAATCCTTATTACTAATACTTCAGAAAAGTTTATTCAAGGGTGTTTTGAGTGGTAATGCTGTAAATAATTTTACATAGTTTCCTGTATGGTTACATTGTGTATCTGTTTTGTTATCCTTGCTCCTTCTTGCAAGGTCTCAGGAGAACTCATGCCCTTATTCTTTGGTGCATCCAAGTCTATAAGGTTCTTCCAGGAAGAGCTTCTGGGTATAAGCACCATCAAAACACCATACTGGCTGAGTCACATTAATTGTGCTTATTTTCTCCTACTCTAAACCAAATGCCAGTGCTAGGCAGTTCAGTTTACCTTAAATCTCTATTGAAGTTAATACGTCCCAGCTGACACATAGTAACTTACTTACATGTCTGAGCTTTCTGTAGCTCACTAATACAGGCTCTAAATTATTTGTGTGGATCTCACTAAGTGCGAAGATAATTAAGATGATGTCAAATAGTCTTTTTTTCCAGAAAAGAACAATGTGAAGATCTTTGTAGTGAGTAAGAAGCAGCATTTTCTGAACATACTGTTGAACATCTCTCCAGTTAAGAGCAAAACAGGGATTTGGGAAGTGAGGGGGATAAAATGGGAAATAAGAAATTATTGTTGTTTACTAGCAATTCATTGCACTGGACAGGTTCTCTTCAGGTGTGGTTTTTGTCTTGTATCTCTATCTGGAATCTTGTGGGTTGCACCCAAATGTGCTACCACTATACTTAAAGCACTTATCCCCCTGCTGAGATGAAGATCGAAGCTGGGCCATGTGCTACATGCCATTGCAGGGGTAAGAAAGATCCCTCTGCAGTTTTCTATCTTCTGAATACATTGTCTGTACTTGGCATTGTTGCTGTTGCAGGCAAC